>JARTUT010001839.1:0-81531 GCA_030674115.1 Micraspis discolor
ACAACTGTATTGGGAGTAAGAGAAGTCTTTTTGTGTGAGAGACACAGGAGATCGGCCACGTTCTCATCCCTACTTACGTGCTGTTTACTGGGTCAGAAGTGACACCTGTAGACTGGCGAGGATAACTAATTGAATGTCGATTGATCAGTTATCGACCGGGGATGAGAAATAATTGAATTACTACAATTGCTATTAAAAATAGCGGTTGGTGATAAAAAGGTGAAAATTTAGGGTTGTATGTATTTTTAATGAGACATAATAAAAAATATATAAAAAAAAAATCTAGAAAACTGTTGAGGGGGTGAACAGCTACCACTAGTGGGAATGAAAACTAAGTGTTGGCTGATTCTCAGACCTTCTCAATATGCTCACAAAATTTCATGAGAAGCGGTCAAGCTGTTTCGGAGGAGTACGGGAACGAACATTGTGACATGAGAATTTATATATAAGATTATTAGCAACCAATTCCATAGGTACCTGATAACTAGAAATAACTTCTGGAGATTCTATAATATTGGGAGCGGAATCAGTCTTGATGTTATGGTCCTTGTTCAGGACCCTCAGGGGTGAACGATTCTGAGGATAATCCTTGAGCTTATGCTGAGCAGAACTGCAAGTAAGGCAAAATCTCCATTGTCTCTTCGGTTTTGGGCACTATATTGCTATATGGCCTTCTTCAAAACAGTTGAAGCATTTTCCTGAATCTTTCATCATTGCCATCATAGTTGATTGAAGAGATTTTCCTTCATTTTGATATCTTGACGAAAACTAGTGTTGAAATTTCTTGGCTTCTCTGGATTGCCTGCATGTCTATTTTCATTTATGGTTTTGTCTTAAGTCATTAAATCATTAAACAAATCATCAATGTTGTCGTGTCTTTTGGACAATGTCATAGTGGCTAGTTCTCGTGAGTGATTCTTTTCCTTAGGTCCTTGATCCTTATTTGGCATTGCCTTTCATGTAGTTGTAAGACTTAAATATGGAATAAACATGTTCAAAAAATCTAGCCTTGAAAATATCCCAATGTTTTAAATCCTAAATTGTATTCATACCATGATCTTGCTGCTCAGGATAGCTTGGATTCTGCACTTCCTAATTCAAATAATTCCGCCAGTTGTGTAATAGTGCCGAAGTCTCGATATATTCTATACAATGTTGACTCAAATTCAAGTCTTGGCGATTAAATGATGAAATTGATTTTGAAAAATCAGGGAACACATGGTAAGAGTCCTGTGATTCACTTTGCACTGCTGCTGCTGTTGGGTTTGATTTGCTACCAATATAGAATGATTTAGACATTTTGTTCCAATAGTGGATTCATTGTCGACTAAATTTTTTTAGGTATTTAATACCCTAGTTGCTTGGATTGATGAGCACTAGCGAAATTCTCAAAATCACTCTCCTGATAAGATCGACCAAATGCTTCTACTTCATTTTGTTAATCGACAAAATATTAAAAATGCTAATTCAAATTAATTAATGTCTAATTTTTTCATCTGAGTCGAATTGAAACCTCGATAATGTTTGATAATTATTGTTTAATCAGAAAGGTTAACACAATGATGTCATGTCATACTAGTAGTACATAAATATCGGGTTGTAGTCGAGAGCTCAGCATTCTACTGTATCTCTGAAGAGTAAATATTCTCAAACAATGATTGAAAATAAAATTGCTTTTTCTGTTTAGTTGAAAATCAAAGAAAATCCACAAAAATCGCTGCCTATCCGGCAAGAGGCGCAAAGATGTCACCCCATAAAACCAATAGACATTCCAAAATTCATGACATCTGTACTTTATAAATCATAGAACACTTCTCTTGTTCAGTAGGTAGATTCCTTCTTCCTCTCCCGACCTTGGCCGGGTGGCCAGGACGTCATCCTATTTGTCTCTTTTTCGTATCACTTTGCCGCGTTCTCCTCGATCGTCTCTTACACATTGGGCCTAATCTCATCGAGACGAAGGCTTTGGCGTTCATGTGGCTGTCAAATTGAAGTGGTACATTTTTTTAAATGAGCCCCTCATTTTACATTTTTTCGTCGTCTACGGACGAATGAGCCGCCTCTGTATGACGTTACCAACACTAAGTTATCGATATCAAATATGGAAAAGAATTGATTGAAAATCTCATATTTCAGGCAGTGAAACAGAACCTCATAACAGACTGCAAATGTCATGGAGTCTCAGGAAGTTGTACAATGAAAACTTGCTGGAAAACGTTACTGTCTTTCAGAGAAATAGGAGACCACCTTATGAAGAAAAAAAAATACTATAGGGCAAGACCAGTAGCATCCGCTAGTTCGACTACGGGTTCCAGAAGCGCTGAAAGACCAAGAGGTAGAAGAAAAATTCATCTAGTGCTGAAAAAGGAAAAACACCTATCAAAAAACTTCCAAGTTGAAATCAGACCTAGTGTTTTTGCAGATGTCACCTAACTATTGCGAAAGGGATTTAGCATCTGGATCGTTGGGAACAGCAGGAAGGTCTTGTAATAGGACTTCAAGAGGTGAGTTTGGGCTATACGAGTCATTAGTACATATGGAATTGGCATGTAGATTTTATCTTATGACATATCTATAATATTATCACGCATATATCTATGTGTTCACCTCACCGTGAATAATTAATTTCTAATAAAGAACCAGTTACTGTTTAGACTTCATACTGATCAATAATTATTAGACATGCTGCCACATAGGTGGTGAGCATATACTGTGCAGTTCAATGGAAAATTTGTAATAATCCCGTGAGTAACGAAAAATTGAAAAAATATCAAATATACCAACAATGAAGTCTGAATTAATATGAATATGAGCGAATCTAAATATGGTTTTGAATGGGCCTAGTTTGAAATCTTGACCATGAAAAAATATATCGGAATTTAGTTCTGGCTGAATTTTGAATTATTATTCACGCTGCAGTTTTTGATATAAATTAGCAGCCATAAGAAACCTTTATATATGGGTCTACCAATCTGAGTAACATCTCTTTTCACGAAAATAATTTGAAGTAATCAGATCCTTCTAATGCTGAATAACTATCCGAAATCGTTCAGTGACAAAATTATTGGGAACAACAATAATTCTACATTTTTTAACCTCATATTAGGACTCCACCTGTAGTTGAAGAAGTTAAGAATGAAATACCTACACATATCAGTTTCTGGCACTCTCATTGAAAATGACACTTTGTGTTATAATGATCTATATTTTGACAATGTTTTTGTAATTTTCTGTATATGTTCTATTCCAATATGCTCAACAAGTTAGTATTAAAATTTTTCGAGTGGAAAATATAAGTTCAACTTTGGTAAGGTGTTTTCGATTTCATGATGTGTTTCACTCAAATGAAAAAAAAGGAAAAAACAATCGATTCAGTGAAATTTTTAATGTGTAGTTTCAGTTTTCCATTTTATTACCAGTTGCTGTGTGTATATCAGAAGTTTTTTATTAAATAATAATAATATTGTTTATATGAAGGATAAATTTACACTGGTACACAGTAAACTGCAAATAAACAGAATATCACAGAAGCAAAATATGCTTGTTAGTGATGTATGCAAAAATAAAAATACAACAAGATACTCTGACAAAACACTAGTATGAGTCAAATAAATTTTTAAACATAGAAGGTTTATGTTGAATGATTGTTTGGGCTATTACCATCATCTATTGTGGATGTAATGATTTCCGACGTTTCGATAGACATCTTCTATCTTTATCAATGAGAAAAGTGAGAAACCTTTTTGAAAATTATCAATTTTCAAAAAGTCAATCGACAGAAGTCATGAAAGAAAATGAACGATGTTATATACTCATGTGTGATATGATGATTTTTTAAGTTGGGTCGAACTATCGGCGTCCAAACTTCTGGCAGATCTATAGATGGAGCACTTATGGAATCAGGTGTTATTTTCATAAATGCTGCTTCTTTGATTTTTCTTCTTGCAAGTTTTTTTCTTCTTTGGATATTATTGATGCTTCATCCCACTTTATACGATGATTCTCATCTGCAGCATGTTGGACCAACCTGGATTTGTCGCTGTCTAGTACTCGTAGAAGCTTCTGATGTTCTTTTATTCGTACATTCAGAGGGCCCACTTAAGAGTCCCACTTAAAAGTGAACCATTTCAAAATATAATCACTTGAATGCATATGGCAACATAATCAGGAAAATTTATTTATCGGCAAACGAGGTCTTTCTTTTATGTTCATACTAGAATCTTGACGGGCAAGAACTTGCCCTTTGAAATATTTCATATAATATACTAATCCATATTACGCAAAGTAATGATTCATCTGAATCTGAAACCTTGAATTACTTTTTACGAGAATTGTATTAAACTCTTTCAGAACACGAATTAAGCTTGTTAATTCTGACAACATACACTATGTCACCATAAATAATCTATTTCGATTAGTTTTCCACCAACTGAAACGATTTTAAGAAAATTTGTATATTCAGACGAATAATTTGAGGCTTTATTTATAATATTGAAGGGAATAGGAAATTTCCTATAGTTTAGTAGTCGTGGGTGGCCCAAAGTTTCAATGAGTCTTCAATTGATTTCAATTAATCAACTTTAACTACGGTGATTGCTCTTCTTTGAGTAGTTGGAAAATAATTAATTTTCTGGTGGGAGAAAGCTTTGACAATGCAATTTGAGAATATATAGGATATCATAACCTTACATCGTGTAAAAATTTCGTTTGAATACGACTGATATCTTATTAGGTATAAGGTATTGAAAAATATTTTTGGGAATGTTTTAAAAATTTTCTGAGTATCGATTTCTGCGAAATTTTGCGAGCTGATTCATCTTCCAAGAAACAACTTGATCCTACGGATCTTGTAAGCGTTAAGAGGAAACCAAATTTCAGATTCTCATAACTTCTAAATCATTCAACGGATTTGACTCAATAAAGAACTTGACTGAGATATTAGGACAGTTAATCTATTCTGAATATACGAAAACTTTTCAAAGGTTTGAATATGGTGGTAGCAGAATCAAAAACAAAACAATTGTTTAGTCTAGCCCTGAAGATGGAAAAATATATTTCCGAAACTGACATAGTATCATTTTTCCGTTTTTTTGATCCTGCTACCACCATTTAAACCTTTAAAAATAGGGATGACAAAATCGTGAAAAATCAATTTTTCAAATTAGAACCCCATTTTTATGGCAGATATTGAATCTACGTTAAAAATAATGTGAGTGTATGCCTCCCCTTCCCCTAAAGTGGATATTTTCTAAGTTATTCAAAAAACTGTTTTTCGTCTTGATTTTTCAGCTATTTCTGTTCCTTCACGCCAAAAAAGATGAAATTTTCAGGAACTGTTATTTGAACCATGCTGTAGATTTTTCACCCCTTCTTGAAATCGACTTCAAGTTACTATTAGGAGAACCATGGCAAACTCTCGCAGTTATAACTAGAGAAGATGCTCAAAGTTTTGACCGTTAATTTCTAGACATTTATTTATACATCTCAGGAATGCTTCGTGCGTTGCTCTTCTTATTTTATCGGAAGGAAGAGATCTGCAAAAGTATTTAAAAACCTAATTGAGTTTCAAAACTATGAATCTAAATATCTAAACAAACCTGAACGCATTTCTGACTCGTTCTATGCAGTCCTCTTTATCAGTCAGGGGAGTTGAGTAGACAATATTTTTTATCCTACCCCAAACATAATAGTCTAAAGGAGTTAAATCGGTAGAACGTGGTGGCCAAATATGTGGACCATATATAGATAGTTCGCCAACCATCGATCTTCAAATAGCCTGTATAGGATATTTGACACATTGAGTGAATTGTGTGGAGGCGCGCCATCTTGTTGATACCATAAGTCATTATGGTTCTGTACTAATGGCTCAATTATTTCAGTCAATATGTCAGAATATCTATCTCCTAAGGGAGATCATTCTTTAAATAATGCAAACATGTGTAGTGTTCTATCTTACCAGTTAAAGTCATCATAAATGTGAACATCGAGAATTGCATTATTTTTGATGGCGCGAAAAACATTGAAACTCCAGGTCTCTTGAAAGTTCCATTGTCTGAAGTGGTGGTTGTTCTCTTCATCCCAATAATGACTGTTATGCCTATTGAAAGAACCATTCTTTGTGAATTTAGATTCATCTGTCCAAATTATACAGTCCAAACAGTTTTCATTCTCTTGAAATCGAATCATCATAGCTTCGCAAAACTCTGTTCTCCTGACGAAATCAGTTTCTTTCAAATGCTATTGAATTTATACGGGTGCATTCTATATTTTTGGCGCTCTTGTTCACCCGAACAGAGTGCCTATCATTTTGCCCGAATGTCTGTAATTTTGGAATATCGAGCCGAAAATGGTCTCAATCGATTGGGTTCGACTCCGCGATGAAGAATCCGTGGCGAAAGTTGAGTCTGTCTGGCCGGCCGGCCAGTCGTATCCTCTCTAGCATCCAAAAGGAATCAGCTAGAGTTTTCATATTTTCAGAATAGGTCAATTGTCCAAATATCTCGGTCAAGTTCGTTATTGGGCCAAATCCGTCGGATGGTTTAGTAGTTATGAGCATCTGAAATTTTGTTTCCTCAATAACTATTAGAATATCTATCCGATCAAGTTGATACTTGAAATATTGCTGATGAAGGCTGCAACAAAACAGCTCGCAAAATTTCGCAGAAAATTTTTTAAAAATTCCCAAAATAAAAAACTTTATTCCTCACTATTGATATTCGGATTTCAATAAAAATTCGTGAATATATTGAGGTGATCGATATCTTACTTATCCTCAAATTTCATTGCCGTAGCTCTCTTCCATCTAATAATATGATCATTTTTTTCATTTACTCAAGAGAAAAAGAAATGACATATGTCCCGATGATTTTCTTTGAACGATAGCTATCACAGATCGATATTCGATTGACAAATGCCGGGCTCATAAATCAGTGTCAGTTGGCGTAATATTAATCAAAATTTTTCATAACGGGAAATCATAGAGATAGAATTCAATATCGGTGGCTGAAATAATATACGTTGTCAAAATTCAGAAAAGCAATGCTTTTAATTAATTAAAATTAATTAAATTATTAATTTAAATTAAAGGGGAATTAAAGCTTCGATCAAAACTTGGGGAAAATTATGAGTAGTTATTTTTAATTTGAGATATAGGTTTGTTCATTCATTAGGCGTTTATATTTGCATCACATTGTCCAATAGTACGAGAAAGGACTATTGTTCACCTGATCAGAGTGCTCATAGATTTGTTATGGTTTGAATATTTACTCGCAAGTAGCTCAACAAGAGCGCCAAAGCAATCTGACCTCACGTCAGTGCTTTCTAAATTCTTTTAATATTCTCCAAACACTCGATTGAGATAATCCCAGAGCAATATCGGCATCTTTGAGAGAAAATTTTGAGGATTCACACGAAAATATGCAAGAACTGTAATTTCGTCGCTCTCATCTTCTACTACACTTTTTCTCTGCGGAAAGATCCGACATTTCTCAAGTTTGTCATGGTTCTGTTAATGGTATCTCTCGTTGGTCTGGGTCGGTCAGGAAACCTCTCAATGAACATTATAATCGTTCTATCTACAACTTGATTACATTCTCCATGAAGTAGAATGAGATTTAAATAATCTTCATTGGTAAAATTAGGCATAGTGATTGATTTTATAACTTAATACGAATTATCACCAAATTAATAGTAAACACAAAATGCTACTGAATAAAGAGGAATTTGGCAGATGTAATTAATGATATCTATCATTAAAAAAAAAGGATGTAAAACATGGCCAGTTTTTGCATATGGTTCATAAGGAATTATTTATTTATCACTGGAGAGAAAACCGATGGCCGATTAGTTGAAATAAAGAGGTTTCGATACAAATCGAATCCAAATTCGCCATCTATTTAGGAACAACCTGTAACTTTTTTTCTCTTGCATATTAGGTAGTAGTAAAATCTAAAACATGGTTTAAGTAACAGTTCCTGAGAATTTCATCTTTTTGACGTGAAGGGAAAAGAAACAGCTGAAAATTCAAGACGAAAAACAGTTTTTGTGAATAACTCAGAAAATATCCACTTTAGGGCAAGGAAGTGATGCATACATCCTTATTATTTTTTAACGTAGATTCAATATCTGCCATAAAAAATGGGGTTCTAATTTTAAAAAAATATTTTTCACGATTTTGTCATCCCTAACTTTGAAAGCGATATTTTCACCCCTGTATCATAAATCGCGATCTCGATTTTCAAAGTGGATACATCTATCTTACATCTTGAAAAATCCCAAAAAAAAAAAAATTTTCCATCCAAAAACCTCGAAGTTATTCTTGTTTCAGCGGAGCTCTTTTTTTCGAATTTTGCCGCTCAGAGAGAATTTTCCAACCAAAACTGAAAAATGTTACATCAAAATAACTTGAAATTTTTAAAGATTCTATTTCTGCAATAAATAAATGGTGCTGTAATTTGAAAACGGAAGTTGACGTCATTTCCGGAAAACCGGAGGTGCTCATGCCTTGAAATTATTTTAGATTTCATCAGCATCGTGAAATACTTATAAGTGCTGAATTTCATGAAAATACGTTCAGTAGTTTCCCGTATAAATATGGGTGAGTTTCCTCGTGAAAGACTCTGTATATCGATCAAATAATTTTATGTTTTTGACATCTATCACAATAAGCTTAGCGCTTTTCTAGTAGTAGATAAATCAGATTTTGTTATATAATCAGTATGAAAAAAACAAACATGAAACACATTTTCACAACATAATTTAATTAACATTAAAGGCACGGTAGTCAACTGAAAACCGTTTTATTGAACTCGACCTTGCAGTTGTTTCACACGTTCTTGGCTCAGATAGTTTCAGTTCTACTTGTTCCAATTCTATAAGGTCATTATCAGGTACTTGAGGTATGGTGAATACAGTCCCTTTCTTCCTGAAGAAATTTATCAAATATTTTCCGTCGATTATTTCCTCCAATTCTCCAACATAATATTTTAGGGTTTTCTTTGTGCAGTATTTAACTACCAAGAAGTCACCGATTGTGATATTCGGCTTCCCAGATTCAGGATCTATGATAGCAACTACATCTTGTATAAATTCTTCGTCGGAATTTTGAAAGTCCATTTCACTTAAATAGACAGATTCATCATCATGTAGCTAACTTTTCCACTGGAATCATCTGAATCATTCGTTTCTTGCTCTACATTATCAAAAAGGTTATGTTTAACTTGCTTCTTTTTTTGCTGTGTGGGACTCATGGTTGTCCAGAACAATCATGACTGGTTCATTTTTCGTATGCTTCTGTATGTGTTTAATTAGATCTAAGAATATTATAGATGTCATCCATCCTGACCCTGACTTGTTGGCTAAGCCAAGTTTTCCTGTCGGCGATCCTTTCATAAATTCATTGGAATCGTATTTCCAACTCCACTTATTAGAGCGCAAAATGTAACAAGCTCTCCTCGTTCGCCGGATACTGCCTGACCAACTTGTTTTGAGCCAGTTTTGGCAATAACTCTTGGTGCATCTAAAACAGTAGCAACGCCTGTTTCATCCAAATTGTAGATTCGTTCTGGTAGTATCTTATACTTTTCTAAAGCTCTCTGTAAATTATCGAAAAAATTCTTTCACATTTGTTTCATTGAACGCAGAGACTCTTGCCATACTGGTATTTTCTGACTTCCTTAGTGACAAAATCGGATACCTCTCCACGAATAGTTTCATCCCATCCTTTCCGGCGGATAGAGAGTTATGCCAGCTTGGCGGGTACTTCACATTTAGTTTTTTGGCAAAATCATATGCCAATTTTTGTGCTTGTGTATATGTGAGGCCATAATTCATTTTCGAACTCTGGATAAAATATTTGGCCAGTTGTTCTTCTTGAGCTGATATGAAAACTTGTTGAGATGAATACTTTGACTGGAATGGTGATGCAAATGATATTTGGTCATTTGGATCTTGTCTGTCAGGATCTCCAAGCCACCGTCCTTTTTTTTTACTCTGTTGCCCAATGTCGATTTTGTCAAGTTGTAGGTTGTAGCTGCAGTTCTTATTGAAAGTCTTCCTTGCAGAACATCTTCAACAGCAGCAATTATGTTTTTTTCTGATACAGCAGAACGATTGGTCCTCCTCTTGTAAGTCCTCACTATGTTAATTCCTGAAAATTTTTTAATCAATTCCAACAATATTCTTTTGAGGCAGATTGGGACAATGTCCATATGTGCCCCTGAATAGTTGTCCCAATGTACCCCAATCATTCTTATAAAAAATGCGGGGTTGGATAGCACATACAGAGATAGAAAACATAAACATGTCCACTTACCTTTAAAATTTAAACGGAGATAATTCTACCATACAATTGGAAATATATTCGATCTTAAACGATTTCTGGTTTACTACCCCAGACATGCGCACGTAACAAACTGTAACTAGCTACTGTGTCACTTGACGCTGTGGAAACTTTTCTACAATAAAATGAGCACGTGCTGCGCTCTAACGATGAGCAGTACAGTTAAACATTACATTTAGTGGCGCTAAAATTTGAAATGTCCATATGTGCCCCACGACCCCATGATTGCATTTTCACATCAAAATATTCCTTCCTTTTCAACGTATTCTTCGAATTTTCAGGAACCGACGGATGTGACCTTATGTGCTGTGGAAGAGGATATAACACTCATCAGTATACAAGAACTTGGCAGTGCAGATGTAAATTTCATTGGTGTTGCTATGTGAACTGTGATACTTGTAGTGAAAGAACTGGAAGAGTACACCTGCAAATAACTTATTCGGGAGGACGGACACCACTGCAGGATTGTTGAGATTCAAAGCTATATTTCAAATCTTCTTAACATTCCATAAGTTTTTTCTTCATCTAGTTACCATGAAATTTTGTAATCTTCCATTTGTAAATATTATTCTACATTAAGTATTTATGAACGAAACTCACCAACTTGTAATTTATGTGAATAATTACTTAAATTATATTATTTAATGACATTACTGTGTGTATTAAGTAGATGAATGTTTTTGAAATTTTTAATATAAATGACTATCTGGAAATAACGCTTCATCAATATCTTGAATAACTTCCGTCTAATTCACTATAAGAGCTCTGTTTAGCGTTCACAAAATCTGTAAATCAATTTAGAACATAAATTAGTATTTAGTCGCTACATCAATTGACCAGTAAATCAATAGGCCAGTAGGTCAATAAGCCCGTAGACCAATATAGCCCATAGAACAATATAGCCCATAGCTCAATGAAGCGTGCAAAATCATGAAACACAGTAAAAACACGAAAAATCGTTAAAAGCGCGAGGAAACACGAAATAACACAAAAACATGAAGCCACGCAGAAAATCTCGAAGAAACGCGAAAGAACCCGAAGGAACGCGAAAACCCCAATAAAAGGCTAAAAACCTAAGAGGAAAGCAAAAAACACATAAAGAAAACAGAAAAACCCTCACAAGCGCGAAGAAACTCGATAGAACTCAAAGAACCCAGAAGTGCACGAAAAACCCCGACGGAATGCAAAAAACCCGAAAGCACAAAAAAACCACAATGCAACACAAATTAAAGTAAATTAAACACCGTGTTATCAACCGATATCGTTTTATTCACAAAATACGTCCTGTACCGAGAAAACCCGAAAACTTGCAAAAAACACGAAAGAACGTAAATGAATATGATTGTTGTTATTAATATCCTTTCTGCTATTTGAAATCACGCGCTTCCTTGTAAAGTTGTCGATTTGACTTTGTAAAATCATGGTTCAGGAATATTCTTCCATCTGATTTGTATCCTAAAGTTTTTGCCGTAAGTTTGATTTTGTTAGAACTTTTAATCATATTTATCTTGTCCGATTTCTTTTCCATTCTAATTCTGATCGGTACCATTTTTTTCAGAAGTTTTTCCAACTCTATAGGTTTTCAGTACTTTTCCTTGAATTCCCACATCTAGTTTTGTTATGATAATCTTGACAATGTTTTGAACATTTTCATCATTCTCCTTGGGTACGCGATGAACCGATGAACTATGAGAGTATTCTATAAATCTTTTTGTTCTCGTTCATTGAGTATTTTCTTTATTTCAGCGACTTCTGACTGAAGGGATTCATTAATTTTGATTTGCTCGTTGTCCTTTATGAAGAGTGTATTGTATTTCTTGTCCATATCCTCCAACTTGGACATTACATCGGCCAACAAAATATTTTGTGTTGTACCTTGTGCAGTTGTCTTATTCTTGTTCTTTCTAGTAGTTTTGTTCGGTTGCTGCTTAATGCAAGGATCACATAACCATTTTTCGGATGACTTGCTTATCCGTACTTAAGTCCTCTGCAACATATTTATGCAGAGACGATGCATCCAAGTGATAGAAGCATAACAACAAATTATTCATCAATATTCTCAAAATAATAATTATTGATAGTACAATTATTATACAAATTACGAGCATTATTTTCGAATGATGAAGTAAATACTGATTTTGTTTCTTGAAGGAAATTTTTTCATTCCTTATGGCTGTGATTATTTTTTGTGATGTTGTTGGTCCAGTTGAGAGATACGGTTTCACTGACGCTGCAGAAGAATGGCCTGTTATCTTTATCAGCTGTTCCTCGCCAATCCCTGCTTTGGCTAATTGGGTAGCAGCAGTAGCTCGATGCGAGTGGTTGGTTGTCTTCGACTTGGTTGTGTTGATGCCAATGAGTTCTGCCGAGTCAGCCATTTCGTTTCCGCACATTTTTGGGCACCACCTTGTCTTGTTTTAGAAAATATCGGATTGTAGGCAATTCGGCCCATGGGATTACCATCGTTTTCAATTTAGAATTGAAAATGCAAAATTAGGCATGATGAACCCTCTCCTCCGCGCCAAGCAAGCTCCAATGCAGCAATAAAATAAAATTTTCTGTTCAAACCGTCTGGATTATCTTCATTACATAAGTGGACTATTTTTTTGTGTTGCTCTAAAGACAGCGTCTTGGCACTAACTTTTCTTTTCTCAGGGTCCACTTGCAAAATACTCCTCTTGGCATTTCGTCTGTGAATGGATCGAACCTAACGCCCCATTCGGAATAGAATTTTTCCTGCAGCTGTTTGGCAGTATTATTCCACAAGGTTTTTACGACACTTTCCTTGTAGCCTGATCCATCTCTCTTCTTCATATTGAAAGCCCAGTCTAACATAATATTATTGAGCTCTGACAATTTTGATTTTTCATTTACAAGGTATTCCTGAGCAGCACAGAATTATTCAAATTGTTTCCAAATGAAGGATCTTGACTTCACTGTATTAAGCGGCACACTTTTCTTCACACTTTCCCCAATTGAAGTAATATTACAATTCCCAAAACGTTTCATTTTATCTACTCTATGGTAAAGTACGAAAATAAACTGACAGAACTGCCAAATGTGCTGTTGAAGTTATCGCTAACAACTGCTTGTTTATCGTAACCATGACGACCGCTACTTCCACCAACGGCCAAAGCTATCCGGACGTATTAATATTCCTATGCAAATTAGGCATTTGATAAAAATAAATTTTTAAAAGTGAAAACACTGTGAGGTTGAGTGTTTTCAGATACAGTTTGTTTCTATTGGTTCGTTTTCAAAATTGAGCGATTTCATTGGAGTTGAGTATTGTTAGAAATTAAACAAATTCGTAATCGTTATCATTTAATAATTCCAATATGGAATGAAAATAATAATGAATAAAAATAAGCGGCCTTGTATCCCTGAGCTGGGACGTATGCTCTCCGTTCCCTTTCTCTCGGAACTGCCTAATCGGTCTTAAGGCAATAAACATCTCCGTGTTTATTTACATTAGCATTCTTTCTAATCCCGGACCAGCGGCGGCTTAGGCAATTTTTCTTCATATTTCTAACACGGCCTTCCTGACAAGGGTGACGCTCTCGGCACCCTCTTCAGTTGCCAATTCATCTGAAAATTACAAAACAAAATCTATCCTTCCTGATAGTACCAGAATACTTCAACCTACTACACTAGTAGGTACTGCAATAACTTGCCAAAATAAGACTCATCAATTCTAAATTATATCTGCAATGACCTCAGCCATCACTTGGCTCTGTCACGCATGGAGCAGAGACCAATCAAAAATTTAAATTGTATCTGTGATAACCTCAGCCATCACTTGGCTCTGTACGCATGGAGCAGAGACCAATCAAAAATTAAAATTATACCTGTGATAACCTCAGCCATCACTTGGCTCTGTCACGCATGGAGCAGAGACCAATCAAAAATTAAAATTGTATCTGTGATAACCTCAGCCATCACTTGGCTCTGTACGCATGGAGCAGAGACCAATCAAAAATTAAAATTATACCGGTGATAACCTCAGCCATCACTTGGCTCTGTACGCATGGAGCAGAGACCAATCAAAAATTGAAATTATACCTGTGATAACCTCAGCCATCACTTGGCTCTGTACGCATGGAGCAGAGACCAATCAAAAATTAAAATTATACCTGTGATAACCTCAGCCATCACTTGGCTCTGTCACGCATGGAGCAGAGACCAATCAAAAATTAAAATTATACCTGTGATAACCTCAGCCATCACTTGGCTCTGTACGCATGGAGCAGAGACTAATCAAAAATTTAAATTGTACCTGTGATGACCTCAGCCATCACTTGGCTCTGTCACGCATGGAGCAGAGATCAATCAAAAATGAAATAACAGCAACGCTGTTAGTTCATTAACCTTCATTTTCCGCAAATTCTTCTGACTCAAGAAAATTTAATACTTCATTCATGTCAACGTTCAAAGCCCATTGCACAGGCCATCGTCTGAGCTGTTCTTTGGCAGCTTTGGTTATGATATTTGTGCCAACCTTCTTAATTTCATAGCGTCCATTATTCAGGCAATTCACCACCTCGTATGGACCAACAAACTCATAATCGCTCTTACTGATATGCATCTGAGAATCACGATGCATCAGCAGTTACCAGGCGAGTACTGAACTCTATCTCTTCTCCTCTTGTTAACATTATCGAGATTGCAAGTTGAAGGTAGTCTTTCTGCCACCCTTTGTCTATCTAAATTTCTGTTTCGTATTGAGTCAGATCTTTTGACACATTTTTCAATAACGCCTGTATCAATGGTGTCGATCCTGATTCCCAAGAGCAATTGTAGTGGGGTCGAACTGGTCGATTTCTGCACAGTTGTGTTGAGAACAAGCTGGATTTTCCATAAACCACTCGGCCATTCTGCTTTTACTTGAGTTTCAATCCTCAATAAGTTACGAACGGTTCTCATATAGCGTTCGACCTGTCCATTTCCTCTATGTATGTCAGGTGTAACAAAGTGATGTTCAATACCCCATTGCTCTAGATACTTCGGAAATGTTGTGTTTTTGAACGATGTAGCAGCATCCATTATAATTCGTTTAGGAGTTCCAAACAATGCTAACATATTCTCTAATTTTTCACGAGTTTCTGCGGTGGTTACAGTTTTCATCGGCATCAAAATGCAATACTTGGTGAAGGCATCAACCATAACTAAAATATGCTTGTAACCGTCGGTCGACATAGGTAACGGTCCTAAGCAATCCAAATGCAAGGTGTGAAACGGTTCTTTCGGAATCTCTACCGGGTTAATGTAACCTTGTAAAGGCCCAGTTCTAGTTTTCTTTACTGCACATATTACGCAATGCTTGATGTAGCATTTAATGAAGTTTCTCATTCGAGGGAACCAAAAGTGTTCAGCAATCGACTGGTAGGTCTTGTCGTTGCCGACATGACACTGCTCGTCATGGAAAATGCGTAATAACCCTAAACGGCTTTGTCTAGGAACATACCACTGCAGATTAATCGTTTCATCGGGATTCAGCTTTTTATGGTACAGCATCCCATCTTTTTCTGTGAACTGATTCGAACCGAGATCTCCATTCTTCAGCTTTTCCATCAAGTTCTTAACTTCTTCGTTCCCTTTCTGTTCGATATAAGCCCAGTTGTTATGCGAAATTCGACGAATTGTGTTCACTGGATTCCGACTCAGATAATCTACATGTGGAAGATTGAATCCTTTTCGGTATTTTATCTCAAAATCAAAATCTTGAAAATAGACCCACCAACGAGCTATTCGAGGAATAAGATCTTTCTTAGTTGCGGTTGCTTTAACTGAATTGCAATCGGTGATAATTGTGAATTTTATCCCAAGCAGATAAGTTCGAAAGTGCTTGAGTGCTTGAACTATGGCAAGCGTTTCCAACTCGTAAGAGTGGTACTTGGCTTCACTGTCTGTTGTTCTTTTGCTGAAATATGCGACAACTCTTGGCTGGTCTTCACGTTTCTGTATAAGAATAGCACCATATCCAATACTGCTAGCATCAGTGTGCAACTCTGTTGGTGCTTCAGGGTCATACACAACGAGTAGTGGTCTTGACGTTAAACGATCGACGACATATCTTCTTGCTTCCTCTTGCTCTTTTTCCCAATGAAAAGGTACTCCTTGCTTTGTCAAACGAGTTATACATGCAGTTCTACTAGCGAACTCTGGGACGAATTTTCGGAAATATCCTGCGAGACCCATAAACTGACGAACTTGCTTGACGTTTTCAGGAATTGGTGACTTCATCAGCGCTTCTATTTTGGCTTTTCCGGGTCGTACGCCCTCAGCCGATATTTCTCTACCGAGGTATTCAAGGCTGGATTGAAGGAAATGACACTTTCTTATGTTTAGGGAAAACCCTGCTGAACTAAGTGCTTCTAGAACTCGTCTAAGGTGACTGAGACCTTCTTCGGGGGTGACACTAGGAATTAGAATGTCGTCCAGGTAGACCAATGCAATATTATCCTTCAAATTTCCAAGAGCTAGATTGACAGCTCTCTGGAACACAGCTGGTGCATTGGCAAGTCCGAAGGGCATTCGAAGGTATTCAAAGTGACCATCGGGTGTCACGAATGCAGTCTTTGAATGGATTCTCATGTATCGGTATTTGGTGGAACCCGGAAGCCATATCCAAAGACGTGAAATAGCGGCCTTTTCCTAGCCTATCTAATTGATCCTCGATCAATGGTAATGGAAATCGGTCCTTAACTGTAATCCGGTTGAGTTCGCGATAGTCAACACACATCCTGAATGATGTATCCTTTTTTCTGACCAATATTACAGGACTTGCAAACGGCGATTCACTAGGTCGTATAATGCTGTTCGCCATCAAATCTTCTGTGATTTCACGAATAGCTTCTCTTCGGTAGTAGATAAACGGTAAGGATTACGGACGACCACGGTATCCTTTGTTAACCGTATCTGAAGGCTTACATTTTTGACCGCACCTACTTTATTTCCAGTTGTTATCATGCCACTAAAATCTCGAAGAAGTATCTGAAGATCATTTCGATAATCTGCAGGTACATCGACCTCAGTGATTTCGGAACTGAAACCTTCAGCAACCCGGTTGATTCCAGGCAGTTGACGGCGCATGATGCGTGATCCTTCATGATCAGTTATGGTTACAAGGCTCTGGTCTTCATAAATATTACGCCCAATCAAAACATCGTAATCAAGATTCTTCTCGGAAATGAAAACATAGGTAATCGGAATGTCCACATTAGATACGTTTGTGGAACCAACAAATTTTTTGTTGCTTCAATAGTAACATTGGTAAGCCCTTTTAAAAGAATGTTACATGAGGTTACCTTATTTTCAAATAAATGCAAAAATCTGTCGGAAATGAGAGATAAGTCAGCACCGGTATCAATTAGTGCCCAAAATTGATGGCCATCGATGAAAATCTTTGTTGAACTGACAGGTTTTCCTGTTGAACACAGATTAATATTTCGACGTTTTTCAATAGCCGATTTTGTAAAACAATTTGAAACATTGTGACCTTTTCTAGCACAAAAAACTACAGCTCTCGGTATTTCGAGATGTACTGGGAACATCGTGTTCACTGACATGCAAGTTCTTGTTTTCTGACTGGGGTTTGGTGTTTTTAGCACGACAATTATTTCGACCCGTGTGGGGTTGCTAGTCCCCATCGGGCGCCTCCCAGGTGGCGGATAGGGGAAAGCCTCCCAGATATGGGTGGTACCGGAGAAATCAAATACCCGGGGCGGACCAAAACTAGCATGACAGCAACGTCTGTACCCAGATTGGGCGGTTGCAAGCGGCGTCTGACCCACAGTGGGCGGCCGAAGTCAAAGCCAAGGAGTTGGCATGAAGGAAGGCAACGGGATACCACCTTCATTATCGATTTCCCAAGAGAACTACATAAATGATTTCATTCAATTCAAAATTTTCCGGAGGTTTAAATAGTTCCCCAATCGGATCTCCGGGGGGAACGGCTTTGAATGATAGAACAAACCTAAGAAAGCCTACTAAGATCGGAACTTGGAACACTCAAAGCTTGTTTGAAGCTGGCAAGCTGGCAAACGCTGTGCACGAGATGAAACGATTGGAGTTGGATATTCTGGGCGTTGCTGAGACATGGTGGCCGGGTGCAGGGAGGTGCGATATCGAGGATGCAGCATTCCTTTACTCTGGAAATGATGATCGAAACCACAGGAAGGGTGTAGGAATTGTAGTAGCGAAACAACTATTAAAGTCCATTGTAGAATTCGTTCCCTACTCCGACCGAACTGCACTGTTGAAATTACGAGGAAGCCGACCGACCTTAATGTTATACAGGTGTACGCACCAACAGCGGACGCAGCCGACCACGACGTAGAGCAGTTCTACAAAGAAATAAAAGAACTACTCAAACTTACCCGAAAACATGATGTCAATGTGATCATGGGCGATTTCAATGCCAGGATAGGAAGGGGTAAATTCGAGAACGTAGTCGGACCATATGGGCTTGGAACAAGAAATGAGAGAGGTGACCGTCTATTGGAATTCTGTCAGGAAGAAAATTTAACAATAACAAACACTTGGTTTCAGCTTCCCCCTCGTCGCCTTTACACCTGGAGATCTCCAGCAGATAACCCACAGAAACTAGTACGCAATCAAATAGACTATATCCTCATTAACGATAGATTCAAGTCGTCCGTCAAAAAGCCTGCACATATCCAGGAGCGGATGTACCCTCTCTGACCACGTACTGTTGGTGGCAGTTGTAAAAACCACCTTAGCAAATAAGACCAAAAAATTAAACACCAATAGAATGGTAGCATTAGAAAAAATGCAGGACCCTATAACAAGAAACGAGGTTAGCAACGAAATAAACACACAGATACATAACATCAATACGAAAATAGAGATGATTTGACACTCTCTTGGAAAAAGTGTCAGACATTGTAGCAGATGTAACCAGAACTAAGTTGGGATATAAGGGTAGAGTTGGAAGACGAAAATGGATGAATGACGAAATATTGGGACTGATGGACGAACGTCGAATATATAAAAACAAGGACGACATCAAATACAAGAGTATACAAAGACTAATTAGATCAAAAATAAGAATGGCAAAGAACGAATGGCTAAAGCAAGAATGTGCTGAAATGGAAGAGCTGCAAAAGAAAAACGATGGGTTCAACCTCCACAAGAAGCTCAAAGCGACTGCTGGGATGTACCGAAGAAAGAAATCTGGTATATTGGTCGATGAAGCCAATCGGATTGTTACCGACCCCAAAGAGAAAGTCAAAATCTGGGAGAAATATATCGAAGAACTTTTTCACCAGGACAGGCCCACGGTTGGGAATGAAAGTAATAGGCAGTTGACGGGACCTCCCATTTTGAAAGCGGAAATAGAGAAGGCGATTCGTAGCTCGAAGAACAACAAGGCCACCGGACCCGATGAGATTCCGGGAGAGATTTTGAAGATTTTTGATGAGGGGAGCATCGAAGTTCTACATAAAATATTTAACATCATCTATGAAACAGGGCAATACCTCAACAATGGCTGAGTTCTATCTTTGTGCCCTTGCCCAAGAAAACCAACACAAGAAAATGCGAAGATCATCGACTCATCAGCTTGATGAGCCATGCCCTAAAAATATTTCTAAAAATAATCCACCAAAGAATTTATAAAAAGTGCGAAAGAGATATTAGTAGTTCACAATTTGGGTTTAGAGAGGGAATGGGCACAAGAGAAGCGATGGTGGCTACACAAGTGCTTGTCCAGAACTGTTATGACATCAAAAAAGACGTATGCCTGTGCTTTGTGGATTATGAAAAAGCATTTGATCGAGTTGAACATCATAGACTAATGGAACTTCTAAGAAACCTTGATATAGATCAGAAAGATATCAGATGCATAGAAAATTTATATTGAATCAGACTGCACGGATTAAATTGGATGGCGACTTGTCTAGCGGCCTACGGATTCAGAAAGGAGTACGACAAGGATGTGTCTTGTCCCCACTATTGTTTAACCTGTACTCAGAGGCGGTTTTTCGTGAAGCTTTGGAAGAGAAGCAGATCGGTATTAAGGTTAACGGGGTGTGGATCAACAACATCCGCTATGCCGATGACACAGTGCTGATCGCTGATAACATACAGGATTTGCAACGACTAGTCAACATCGTGGGAGAGCACAGTAGATCGGTGGGCCTCAATATAAACACCAAGAAAACAAAGTTTTTGGTGATCACGAGAAATATGAATGCCTTTGAAAACTCCGAGATAACATTCAATGCGATGCGCATAGAACGGGTCAATAAATTTAAGTATTTGGGAGTGTGGTTGTCTGAGGACTGGACATCTGACTTGAGATTAGATGCCGCATTGAACAGGCGCGTGAGGCATTCTTTAGGCTGAGGAGGGTGTTCACTTGCTCGGACTTCAATCTTGATTTGAGACTGAGATTCCTGAAGTGTTACGTCTGGTCGGTGCTTCTGTATGGGATGGAAGGCTGGACACTCAAAGTGAACACCATCAACAGATTAGAGGCGTTCGAGATGTGGTTGTACCGCAGAATACTCAGAATACCTTGGACGGCGAGAATAACGAATGAAGACGTGCTAGCGTCTGTAAGCAAAGAGCGAGAGTTGTTCACTACCATTAAAAGAGGAAAACTGCATATCTAGGGCACGTCATGAGGAATGAAAATATAAATACTTGCAGTTGATAATCGAGGGTAAAATGGAAGGCCGGAGAGGAGTAGGAAGGAAGAAAACGTCGTGGCTACGGAACATTAGACATTGGACGGGAATGCACGACATACGGACACTGATTCACACCGCTAGGAACAGGAATGAAATGATGAAAGTAGTCGCAAACATCCGTTAACGGATAGCATAGGAAGAAGAAGAATTATTTCGAACATGTCCCATTAAACCACATTGGAAACACTTCTTAGAAATTTTTGCATTACTCATCGATTTCTTGTCGGAAAAAGGAAATTTCCGCTTGAGAGAAGTGTCTTGTCCAATCATTCGTTGCTGACCATCGCTAAATCGTGGAGTTTTGACAAACGATGATAAGAAAACTAATAAATCGGAAATAGTGCGACAGTTAGCATTCATTGCAGCGTTACGTATCTCTAACTCAGAAATTCCATGAACAATCAATTCTACCCGATCGGCTTCACACCAGTTTGCTCGTAAATTGTTCAACAACGCTGACTTCTCATGCACATAGGATTCATAAGTGTTTACGCAAGCACTTGAAAATTTTGTCGCCTCTTCTAACATGCGACCAAGATTTCTCTTCGGAGGGAATGCCTCAATGAAATCGATACGGAAAGTAGCCCAATCTCTCTGATCTGGATTCCAACGTTCAAACCATTTTTTTGCTTCGTTTAATAAAAAACGACCAATCCTTGCTAAGGTTTGAATATCAGACCATCCTACTTCATGCTTAATAGTCTCAACATAACTCACCCATTTATGTGATTCATTAATTTCGGGTTTAAAAATACGGTAAATCTACCTGTTCACCAGACCTCTGAGACTGTAGCACTTTGACTAACTCCGCCAGTAAGCTTTGAGTCGCATCACCATCCGATGAAGCCATAGTTTTTCTTTCACTTTTTTGTAGACACAATCCTGTTTTCGATATCACCCAGTATTGGGAAATTTCTTGAGAATGATTTCCTTTATGGACCACACAAACACAAAATTTCACTGTGAACACTAGGCACTATCGAACTGATGTTAGAAATTAAACAAATTCGTAATCGTTTTCATTTAATAATTCCAATATGGAATGAAAATATTAATGAATAAAAATAAGCGGCCTTGTATCCCTGAGCTGGGACGTATGCTCTCTGTTCCGTTTCTCTCGGAACTGCCTAATCGGTCTTAAGGCAATAAACATCTCCGTGTTTATTTACATTAGCATTCTTTCTAATCCCGGACCAGCGGCGGCTTAGGCAATTTTTTCTTCATATTTCTAACAGTATAGTGTTGAATGATCAATATAATTTTCTCAATATTAAGCACTAAAAACCTTCGATTTTATTAGGAGCCAATTGCGCACGTCTGCTCAGTTTGCTTAGTTGTTTATATATATTATAGGGTGTGGATGTTCTAGAGGCGGCGGAGTTCTCATTGCGGTTGATAAGACATTCAGATCCTTGGAGATTGGTTTGACCCCTTATGTTACATGCGACCTCACTTCGATTGATATGGTGATGATAAAAGTTATTGCTGGCTCGGCCTCATTGTATGTGATTAATATCTACTTACCTCCCTCTTTATCGGTAGAGCGGTATCGTTCACTATTTGAAGTTCTTGATACCATTTATGCAACTTATAGTGGAAGGTTCCTCATTGTTGGTGATTTCAACATTTCTGCGTATGTTTCCCATATTGATGATCCTTCCCGACCACGCAATACGCCTGCTATTCTTCTCGGTGAATTTTTGGCGATCAACAATTTCACTCAGTACAATTTTGTGCGTAATGAATACGGTAGAACTCTTGATCTGGTTATCTTCAGTGGTGATAGTTGTCTTGCGGAGAGATCGCAGGATCCTTTATTGGTTGAGGATAAACACCATCCAGCATTATGTGTCAGTTTTTCGCTTAATATCACGCACAGTTTGAAGCGTAATTTCATAACCTTTTACGAGCACGAATACGACTTCAGCAGAGCGAATTTTTTCCTCATGTATGATCTGATTGCGGATATTGACTGGACCTCCCTGGCGAATATGGATAGTCCCGATGACGCTTCCAACTTCTTCTATGACAGAATCTATAGCGTTTTTGATCGTTGTGTACCCGTTCGAACTTATAAGAACAAGCGCAGATATCCCCCTTGGTTCAATAAGGAGATTATTCGTTTAATTCGCTTGAAGGCGAAATTTTGGAAATTATTCAGGAGGAATGATGATGTTACTGCTGGAGAGGAATTCGTCCGTCTGCGAGCCAAAATTAAATCAGATACAGCTAAGGCCTACAGAGCATTTGTAGAGATATCTGAACAGAATATAAAAAATAACCCCAAAAAATTTTGGTCATTTATAAATAATAAGAAGGGTTCAACAACTGTCTCTGGTCAGATGTTTTATGATGGGCAGTTGATCGATGGACCATTAGACATACTTGATAGCTTTGCTGATTTTTTTTTGCAGGGTCATTCACTACCAGTACTGCGGATTTTGAAGAAATTGAGGATCCTTACGTAACTAATGTTGATGTTGCATTGTTTGAGGAACGTGAGGTTCTTACGGTTTTGAAGAAGATGAAGCCAACTATGACTATGGGTCCGGATGGAATTCCCTCCTTAATTTTCAAGGATTGTGCGTGTGTCTTGGCGTATCCGCTCACAATCTTATTTAATATCTGTTTGAAACGTTGCATGGTTCCCGATGCGTGGAAACTCTCTAAGGTGCGCCCGGTTCACAAAAAGGGCAACAAATTTGATATTTCTAATTTCCGACCGATATCGATAATCTGTAATTCTAGTAAAATATTTGAGATCCTCCTTTACACTCGGTTATATCCACTAGTCTGTAATCGAATAACACCTTTTCAGCATGGTTTTGTTAAGGGCCGTTCAACAGTTACGAACCTCCTTAGCATGGCACAGTTTGTTTCTGAGATAATTGAGAGAAGATCCCAGGCCGATGTCCTGTATACTGATTTTTCAAAAGCGTTCGATTCAATGGACCATGGAATTTTGTTGACGAAGTTGTCCCAATTTGGGTTTAGCTCCAATCTCATAAATCTCTTTAAGTCCTACTTGTCTGACCGGCGGCAATATGTTGAGTTCAACGGTGTGCGCTCTGTGGTATTTTCGAGTACATCGGGAGTGCCGCAGGGCAGTAACCTTGGACCACTGCTTTTCATAATTTTCATCAATGATTTGGCTGATGTGGTGGATGTTAACTGCCTGCTATTTGCTGATGATTTCAAAATGTACCTTGAGGTGAGGGATGCCTTCGATTGTCAGCGGCTTTCCATCAATTTGCTGCGCGTTGTTGAATGGTGCGAAAGAAACCGATTGAATCTGAATGTCAAGAAGTGTAATGTCATGTCTTTTACACATAACAAAAATGTAATTCATTTCAAGTATACTGTGGATGGTAACTCGCTTGAGCGTCCGGCGTTGTTGACCGATTTGGGAGTGATTTTCGACCCAAAACTTTCGTTTGCACCACATATTGATGCCGCTCTGTCTGCTGCAAGAGGGATGTACGGGTTTATTGCGCGCATTTCTCGTGACTTTTCGGATATAGCCACATTGAAGATCCTTTTTTACGCATATGTCAGGTCCAAGCTGGAATATGCAGCTTTAGTATGGTCCCCTTACCACCAAAACCATATTGTTGAGATTGAGTCGGTGCAGCGACGTTTCCTCAAGCTTTTATCATATAGAGAGGATAATGTGTATCCGCCCACTGGTTTCCCTCAGGATTTACTTTTGAGTAGACACGGCATGAAGAGTCTGAAATGTCGGCGGGACTGCCAGTGCGTTGTGTTCATGCACAAGTTGATCAATGGGATGGTTAAAGATTCTAGCATACTCAGTAATATCAATTTTCTGGTTCCAAGACCTGCTTCCAGAGCGGACAACACATTTTACATGCCGACACCGAGAACTAACACTTTGAAATATTCTCCTCTTTATAATTTGTGTTACGCTTGTAATTCTGTATGTCTTAACTTGGATATATTTAATTGTAGCATCTCAGATATCAAATCATACTATTTTGGCTGACTTTGTATTACATGTCTTATTTTGTATATTTAGAATTAGTTTTTTGTTCCTGTTTACCTTGTTCTGTAGTTGGGTTTATCCTGTAGAACATTGTACATTTAAATAAAATAAAATAAAATAATAAAAAAATAAATAAAATATATATGAGAGATCAAAGATTTAAACAACAATGAAAGACAGGCGCACATATGTTCACTGTCATAATCTAACTTCTTTGATCAAATTGCAATACACAGCGCTCAACGTACCTACATCTGCTCTTAAATTTACTGTATTAGGTGTACGTCTCATAAAAATCATTTCATTAATTAATCTTTTTGACAAATTTTGTTTTGTATGCAACACTTAAACATTATCAAAATCGAAAGAGTGTTCATTGACAACTGCATGTGTAGAAAGTGCGGTAGTTCATGATAAATTACGACAGTTCTTAATATGTTGACGCATTCTGAATGGACAGACAACGCAGTACTTAAAATCCAGAATGAGTCAACATATTAGGGACTGTCGTAAAATTCTGTTAGAATATAACATAAAGAGCGTTTGAAAGTATTTAATCATTCGATTAAATGAGATTCACAAAAATAAATGCACATATTGCTATACATCTTACAGACAATTACTCTGAAGGGGATCGCGAGTTGACGCACACAGTGTTCACATCGTACTCAGATTATTCCGAGTTTATTGTTTATTATTGAAAAATAATTACAAATTTAGTGAATGATAAAGAACTTAAAGACTTACTCCACGAGTGGAAAGTGATATTCACTGGAAAATGTCGGCTATTTGAAACCGATATATTCGATTTCCATTATATTCGCACTGGTAAATAAACATTTCCCTTATCTTATCAGTGGAACATAAATCAGCAGATAGTAACGCATATTTCGCGCGTCTTCGAATAGGCAACCAACAATACACAATGGTGTATTCGGTTGTGCCTACTTCCTGAACACAACAATTTGATATTTCACCGCTTTTGAGTACAAGGGCGGCAAATTAAACATGTTACCTAATAGTTCTACCTCCACAATGTCTACAAACACTGAAAAACTACAATAGCGCAAAAACGTCTTATGTAGCAGCAGCCAAATCAATCCCTAAATTCAACTTCCCAAAAAAGGAACAAGCCATCGTAATACATGCAGAAGACAACCTAAAACTTCAAGATTACGTTCAAGCAATTGGTAGAATTGTACAGCCGAAAAATATTTGCTTTGCTTCAAGAATTTCGAACAATAGAATATGCATTTATCTGACATCCACGGAACTTGTCGAACAACTGATTAAAACCAATCCAACCGTCTCCATAGGAGATATGATTCTGAACATCAGAAGACTAGTTTCTTCAACCAAAAGAATAGTGATTTCAAATATATCACCCTGTATTCCTCATGAGATGGTCACTGAAGTTATACAAAATCTTGGACTGAAACTTGCCTCCCCTGTCTCATTTCTTAGAGCTGGAATTCCTGGAGAAGAGTACTCACATATCTTCAGCTTCCGAAGACAGGTTTACGTCTTCCCACCTAACGAAAATTATGAACTTCAAACGTCGACGCTAATTCATTACGACGGCAACGACAACAGGATCTTTCTGTCGACAGACAAGATGGAATGCTTCATCTGTCGACAGTCTGGTCATATAGCATCACACTGTCCCGATCCCACAACCTGAAGGACCAAATAATATACAAACAATGCCGCAAACCTCAATGAATAAAATTGAAGATGACGTCGCATGTACACCAATACCCTTGTGGGTGAAGTACGTGATAAACCAGGTCTCAAAAAGAGGAATATCAGAGATTTTATCATCCAGCGACCTAACAAATCAATCTGAAAATCAAATAGAGACTGAACCTACTGAAGAGACCACCATGCCTCCCCTCACACACCAACAAGAGGCACTGCCCCTAGCAAACGATCCAAGAAAAAACCAAAGATAGACACAGCCGAAGATCACGAATTAAGCGCATCCACCAAAAATGCAATCTCAAGAGCATATTCAGAAGAGACCGAAAGCTTTCATCTTCCCTATGATAATCTCATTGCATTCTTGGAAAACTCCTATGGTAGCACCTCTCCGTATGCTGAAGCAGAAAAATTCACCTCAGATATTAAAGCACTTCTTCAAGACTTACACAATATTTATTCATATGTAGAAAGATCCACTAAGAACAGAATCACTCGAATATCCAAAAAATCAGACGCAAACTTATAGAAAATTCGATAGATACTGGTAGCCTAAATAGCCTAGACACTGTTACAGATGATGACGACCCTCTGATAGTTCCTCACAGCTATCACAAAATCAATAAGAAAAATCGCATTCACTCTTATTCAGTGGAATTGTGGTGGGTTCTACTCACATTTAGAGAGAATCCAACAATTGATATCAGACACCTCACCAGACATATTTTGCTTACAAGAGACAAATTTTAAACATAACCACAAACCAAAACTAAAAAACTACGCAAGCCACCATTTCATTAGAGACACCAACACCATAGCCAGCGGTGGAGCATCCATATTCATTTCATCAGATCTATACTTCACCGAACTTCCTCTCAATACCTCACTGGAGGCTGTTGCTGTCATTGCCTGGTGTCCTCAAAAGCTCACAATATTTAATGTCTACATACCACCAAACTACAACCTTACCAATCTGGAACTATCAAACCTAGTTAACCAGTTGCCAACACCTTTCCTTTTGGTCGGTGATTTTAATTCGCACAACATCGAGTGGGGCTCAGAAAAAACATTTGGAAGAGGAAAGCTGGTTGGAGAGTTTATAACAGATAATGATATCATCCTACTCAACACTGGTGAAAGCACACACTTCAATATATCCACTGGAAAATTCTCAGCTATAGATCTAAGCCTGAGTGATCCCGTCATAGCAACTCACCTGTTCTGGCATACCCTAGACAGCCTCTATGGTAGTGACCATTTTCCCATATCTATAAGTGACAAAAACATCAACCCTACAGAAGACATCACAAAATGGAACACATCAAACGCCAACTGGGACCTATTTACAGAGGAGGTGAGCACTCAAATAAAAACGACAGAATTTGCTACAAACATCGATCAGGTCATTAACCAGCTCACAAACATCTTGACCTCAGCTGCCGAAAAACATGTAGGGAAGTATACACTTACTCCGGGACGGAGAACAGTTCCATGGTGGAGTGAGGACTGCAAAAGAGCGACCAAAGAAAGCAAAAAAGCTCTGAACAGATACCGTCGAACCCGAACAGAAGAAGATTTGATAAATTTCAAAAAATGTAGAGCAATCTCAAGGAGAATTTTGAAAGAGAGTAAACGTCAATCTTGGATTCAATACGTCTCCACAATCTCCCCGAACACACCATCTAATGAAATATGGAGGAAAATAAAACAAATAGAAGGACACAACACAAATTACAAAATACCCTGTTTAATAGATAACAACAATGTGATAATCACCGACAACCAGGAAATGGCGAATACCCTAGCCAAATTCTACTATGAGAAAACAGTGAACTCAACAACATCTGAATGCTTTGAAACCGAAAATCCAATTATAAGGGATCCAGGAAACCCTATAAATCGGTCCTTTACTTTACAAGAACTCAACATAGCTTTATCTTCCATGAAGAACACAGCAGCTGGCCCAGACAATATTCCTATGATATTTCTTGAACATCTTAATACAGAAACACTATCAAAAATTCTAGGAGTATACAACGACATTTGGAATAATAATAGGTTTCCAACCCAGTGGAGACAATCCCAGATTATACCCATCAAGAAGCCAGGTAAACCAAAACCTGCACCCAATGCATTCAGGCCAATCTCCCTGACATGTACCATGTGTAAAGTACTGGAAAAAATGGTTAACCAACGACTCATTTGGCACCTTGAGAAGAATTCTCTACTGTATTCTAAGCAATCAGGCTTCAGGCCGAATCGCAACACTACTGATAACCTAGTAATACTACAAACTGAAATTGAGAAGGCCTTCGCAATTAAACAAGATGTAATAGCCGCACTTATAGACATAGATAGTGCTTTCGACACCACAAGCCGTGAAGCTATCCTAGCCAAGTTAAAAAAGATCGACCTTAATGGCAATATATATCTATTTCTGAAGAATTTCCTAACTATGAGAAATTTCAGAGTAAAAGTTAATGGAAAAATGTCTTCTTCTTACAACACTAAAAATGGCGTACCTCAAGGCTCTGTTTTGAGTACCACCCTATTCTTGTTGGCAATTAATGACATATGCAACATCATTAGAGCCCCAATCAAATTAGTTCTTTATGCCGACGACCTCCTATTATTCTGTTCTGGTAAAAACACAAAGAGTACGTGTAAACTGCTACAGAACACTCTAAACGATATCACTGCTTGGGCTGAAAACATCGGATTCAACTTTTCTTCCTCAAAATCAAAACTTATTCGTTTCACTAGAAGACATACAACTGTACAACCCCACGTTACAATCAATGGCCTTCCTCTGGAAATAGTTGACCATCTAAAATTCCTAGGTATGACTTTGGATCAGAGACTTACCTGGACCCAACACGTCAAGAATGTCAAAGGCGAATGCATGAGAGCTATGAACCTCCTTCGAACCCTATCTCATCACCACTGGGGATGCGACGAGGAAGTCTTATTAAGAATCTATAGGTCAGTAATTCGGTCGAAACTAGACTATGGCAGCATTCTCTACTCTACAACAAGTAAAACAAATCTGAAATCACTGAATACCATACCGAATACAGCATTACGAATAATTCTTGGAGCTTTTCGATCTAGCCCATCTGACAGCCTTCATGTGGAAACGCAAGAGATCCCCCTCAAATTCCGCCGACAGCAATTTCTTCTCTCGTATGCTTCTAAGGTGCTTACCATACCAAACCATCCTGTACATGATCTGATAAAAACATCACTAACAACCCCACACCCTACGACGACACCGACAATCCTACAACTTATACAGCAACACTCAGAATCTGTTGATCTTCACTCTGTGGCTCCCATGACTTACTCGAAACATCCCCCTGGTGCAGACACCCCCCGAATCTCAATACAACCTTACACAAGTACAATAAACAGGAAACCCATGCCTCGATTTTAAAACAATCTTTCCTGGAATTGAAGAACAACGAAAAATTTGATGAAGAATTCTTCACTGATGCATCCAAAAATGAACACGGAGTTGCATGCTCAATAACCAACAGGCTCAATGATCCAATATCATTCAAGCTTCCATCTACATGTAGCATTCATACTGGTGAATTGTTCGCAATATACAAGTCACTATTCTGCACCATGACGCCAGGCCACCATATTGCAGTCTTCACGGATTCATTGTCGTCAATTCAAGCGATATCCAACATCTACTCGAAGAACCCACTTGTACAAAAAATTCATGAACGATGTCATTCACTCAAAACCAACAAAGACATCTCCACAACCATAACTTGGATACCATCTCATGTGGGCATAGAAGGAAATGAAGCTGCAGACAAATCCGCGAAGATGGCACTATCCTCTGACCTTCCCATCACAAACATTCAATTGCATTCAGACTTCAAAACGACGATAAAGCTGAAATCCCTTCATGACTGGCAAACCCAGTGGAATAGCAACAACAGCAAGCTACACGCAATTCAAGCCAAAATCGACTCCCCGATAAAAATCAACCTCAATAGAAAAGATAAAATTGTAATGAGAAGATTAAGAATAGCCCATACCAGGATTACACACGGTTACTTGATGTCATCAGAAGAACCTCCTACATGCGATTACTGCCAAGGAACTCTCTTAACAGTGGAACACCTTCTGACCTCTTGTCCAAATTATGATGAAGCCCGTCACCGAATAGGTCTTAAAGACAACTTAAAGGACATCCTCGGCTCAACAACTCAAATTGAAGCTGCTCTAAAATTCCTCAAGGAATGCCAACTATTCAATTCTATATAATAGTTGCGTCGATAGAACGTTTTAAATTTTTTCTTTGTATCCATATAGCACTCACTTCCGCAATGTATCATTATAGTACTGTACATGTGTCAATGGCCTAGTTGTCGAGACACAATAATTTAAATAAATAAATAAAGTCTCAAATCAATCCTAGCGTATTTTCTAATTTTACACTTAAAATCTCTCAAATTATCCTTATCATTCCTTAATATTGACTGGCAAAGCATTGTACTCTTTCTTTTTTCTTCTTCTTCTTTCTAATATGGAGGGCCATATTGGTAGGCTAATGCCTGTTCATTGCCAACATATCCTCCCCGGAAGATGATGTCCAGCATTCTCGCCACCGTTTTGGTGGTCTTCCCTGTGATCTTTTTCCTACTGGGTTATTCGTTTTGCTTTCTTAACGAGTCTACCATCTTGCATTCTTTTGATATGTTTGTTCCAGAATCTTCGTCTCTGTCTCACCCATCTTCCTATGTCCTGTATTCCGGATTGTTGTCTGATGTCTTCGTTCCGTGCTCTGTCGTATAGAGTTTTGCCTTGTATATTTCTCAATGTTTTCATTTCGACCGTTCTCATCATTTGCAATGTTCTATTTGTGTCTGGTCTTGTTTCTGGGGCGTATGTTATGATGGGTGTTATAACCGTTTTATATATTTCGACTTTGCTTTCCGTGTTGAGGTATTTGTTCTTCCAAACAATGTCTTTCAGGCAACCTGAGACTCGAGCCGCCTTCATTGTTTGCTCTCTTACTTCGTCATAAAGATTTCCATGGCTAGTTATTTCCGTGCCCAGATATTTGAAGTGATTTACTTGTTCAACGACCTTAGAATCGATTTCCAACTTGCATCTTATTGGCTCTTTAGATATTACCAGGCACTTGGTCTTCTCGGTATTGATGAGCATATTCAATTCTTTTTGCCGTGGTGTTAAAGGAATGTAGCAGTCTTTGGAGATTATCCTCAGAGTCGGCAATAAGGACAGCATCGTCGGCATAACAGACGGCATGGAAGAAAGTGTTTCCCATTTTGAATCCAGCTGTTCTTGGCAGGTTCTCTATTATTTTATCCATTATCAAATTGAATATGAACGGGCTGAGTGAATCGCCCTGTCTAATTCCAGTATTTACGTGTATACTGTTGTCATATGTCCTACTCTGATTTTTGTTCTACACTGGGTGTTAATGTCGTATATTAGGTTAATTAGCCTGTGATCTATACCTTTTGCTCTCATTATCTCTGTGACATCCTTTAGGCGCACTCTGTCAAAAGCCTTGGTCATATCGACAAAACACACATACGCAGGTTTATTGAATTCAAGAGATTTTTCCGAGATTTGTTTGACAATAAATATTGCGTCAATACTTGATCTGTTTTTTCGAAAACCTTGTTGTTCTTCTCGTATGTTTATGGTCTTGCTGATTTCTTCCAGTATAGTTTTTGTGAATGCTTTGAAAGTACTATCTAGCAGTGTGATTCCTCTATAGTTTTCGGGGTTTGTTTTCTGACCTTTTTTAAAAATAGGTATTGTTATGCTGTCTTTCCAATCGTCCGGTACTTTTTGTTCTTTTAGGATGTTTCCAAATAGGGTTGATATTTCATTCTGTAACTTCTTCCCACCGTATTTGAGCATCTCGTTGGTGATCTCATCTGGTCCTGGACTTTTTCTATTTTTAAGAGATTTTAGGATAGTTTCTATATTGTCATTTGTTAGAGCGGTGTCATTATTCTCCTCATATTTACTTTGTATCGGCTCCCTGTCTTCCTCTTCTTCGTACAGATTCTTGAAATATGTTTCACTGCTCTAAGATGATTTTATTGGTTTGCACAGTATCCTTGACTTCAACTTATTTCTTCTCAGAATTCCCCATACTTTTCTTTGGCTTCCGTACATGTCTCTCTCCATCCCTTTGTGAATTCTTCCCAATAGTTTTCTTTGAGTTCCTTTATCCTTGCGCTTACTTCGTTTCGTTTTCTTCGGTAGTTGTTCCAGTTTTCAGGTGTTTTATTTCGGATATATTGAATGTATACATTTTTCTTTTGTTATGCCAGTTCCTTCACTTCCGGCGTAAACCAAGGTGTTCTATTGGTTATATTTACGTTTACTTGTCTCTTTCCTACTGCTTCCATGGCGGCGTCTAGTATGTTGTTTTTTATTGTTTTCCATTGTTGGTTTATATTGTCTTGAGCGTGAACTGGCCTTTGCAATATTTTCTGATTCAATCGGTCTTCATATAGGAGTTGTGTACTTTTATCTTCCAGTGATTCGACGTTGAACTTTTTGATCGTTTGTGGTTTAGGTTTTGGGGTTTTCCGTATGTTTAGAGTTGACACCGTTTAAGGTTCTTACATCTAATATTGATTGAGGGATGACTTCCTGTTAGTAATGAAGCAGTCTATTACTGACTGCTGTCCTCTTGTCTTTGCCAGTTGTATTTATACTTCATGTCATGTTCGAAGAAAGTGTTGGCAATTCTGAGGTTGTTGTTTGCACAGAATATTTTTAATAGTTCTCCATTTTCATTAATGACATCTTCGTTGAATCTCTGCATTAATCCGTTCAATGGTTCGTTTCCTATCCGTGCATTTAGATCTCCCATGATGAGACTTTGTCCTGTGCTCTTATTTCATCCACCACTGTTTGCAGTTCTTCATAGAATGTTTCTCTTTCCTCTCTTCCCTTACTTATATCTGGTGCATAGACGCTTATAAATGGATCTTTTCATAGTTAATGTTCATTTTTACCTGTAGTATTCAATCATTAACGTAATTTTCGCTATCTATTTGTTCTCTGTACTTCCGGTCTATTAGCAGTCCTACTCCTGACTGTGCTCTCTTTTCTCTCGGGGCACTCCAACTATATATCAGAATATATCGATCCATTTCACATTTTCCCTTCCTTTTCTCTTAGTTTCAACTATACAGAGCATATTTCTATGTGATTTTCTTTCAGTTCTTCCACGACTTCCTGGTCCTTTGTGTTCCAGGACATTATGTTCCAGGTGGAAATTTGAGTTTATCCTGTTTCCAAATCGTAGTCCGTTTTCTTGCTGTTTTCGTCATCTTTGTATCAATCCGTTTCCGAGGCTGATTAGTGGTTCTGTGAGCTGTATTGGATTTTTATCATAGGCAGGGAGCTGGCCTGGCCTGTGAATCCTCCTCCTTTATCCGGGCTTGGGACTGGCAGTGACATCTGCTGAGCTACTCGATCCACCCAACAAACATCACAGGCGGAGTTAAAATTGTACCAATCTTATGTCACCAAACCCACTCGGCTCCAGAGAGTGCACAAAGTACCTCCTCGGCTAGCTCTAGAGCTGAGACTACTTATAAAGGGGCGCCACTCTTTATGATAATACAAAAAAAAAAAAAGAAGAAAGTACACTAAAGATCTCAGGGTCGCAAAGAAAGAAAATAACGAACGCACTCTCAGGATGCCAAACGAGCCCGATCACACAAGCGGGAGGTAGTGACTGGTATGAAGAATATAGAGCAATTATTTAATAAAATAATGAGCCCCAAATGAAATACACAAGGTCCCTCAAACGAGGATATATCTTACAGAAGGTAGATCACTAGCTAGTTCTTACTTCACAACCCGAATATTCGATATAATGCTTTATCTCTTACTAAGCAAACAGTAATATCACCCCAAGGTATATACTTAGAGCCTCGATGGTATTCGTTACAAATAGCTCTTTACTTATATCTAAGCGACCTTCTCGATAGGTCGGGTTTTATGTACTAAATAGTATTCACTGAATTGGGCCTCTTTGATACTAATCAATCTTAACTAAATTCTACAGACTAACCTTCTATAACAGTCTAGGTCGTGGCTTGACTGAAGTACAAAAGGATATAGGTTCTCAACCCATAATTATTCTCACAGTCTCGTAGATGGAAACTGGGCTCAAATATATTCCTGGGCCAACGTAGTACAATTTCTCACAGTAATGCGCCCTGGGTATACGACAGGTGTGGTATCTTAGATGGCGAAATCTGGTGGAGGTCCCCAAAGACAGCTCCCACGGCAGCTCGACGTAATTCAAAGACAGCCTAGACAAACAGCTCGAAGACTTCAAAGACATTTTTACAAAATTGTACTCCTGAAATTCCTCATAAATCAACGATTTTTCATGCTTCCAGAATGATTCACTTACTCAAATAAAAACTGCCAGCAGTCCTAGTCTGGTACCCATGTATGCTGTCGGTGAAATCAACAAACGCCCAAAAATAATCAGGTTCAGAACCTATCAAAATCTTATATATCAAAATCATTGTGAAATAATATAATATCTGCTTCACTGATAGCCACTGAAGAGCATCCAACATTGACAAAATTGAGTACGACTGTTCACTTCCAGAATGACCCACATTCCCCGATTCTGAAGTTTCTGAAGTTGCTCTATTCTGCCATCATTAAACAAAACATAATAGTCGAACAGTAATCGAAATGTGGCTGTACTATGATATTGTACACCAATATTCTAGAATAAGGAGTTAAATCAGCTGCCAGCCTTGTAAAGAAACCGAGTTTCTCTGAAATACTTCCACGAACATAATCGAAGTGCTTTTCAAAGGACAATGTATTATCAAGATAGAAACCCAAATACCTCAAAGACTCCACCACATCCAGTCTCTCTCCACCTACTCTCAAACTCACAGAATAAACATCAATGAGACTATACTTTAATCTACTAGTGAATACCATAGCTCTTGTTTTACTGGTATTCAATTTGAGGTTGTTCAACGTAAGATACCTGCCAATCTGCTCCAACGCAACATTCATTCTCCTCACCGCTTCATCCAAACTACAATCCGAACAAACTATTACCTTATCATCCGCAAAAAGATTTATCAAATCACATTGCACATACAGATCAACATCATTCACGTACAACAAAAACAATAGAGCTCCCAGCACACTCCCTTGAGAAACACCATAGTATACATCTAATTCTCCAGACATCACATCCTTGAACCTGACTCTTTGCTTACGATTTCTTAAATAACTCTCAAACCAGTAGTAAACCACACCACCAACTCCATATTGCCGTAACTTTCTCATTAATATTCGTCGATCAATGGTCTCGAAAGTCCGTTTCAGATTCAAAAAAACACACAACATATTTACTAGAATCCATTTCGACCTTGATTTTAGTGATCATAAATTGTAGAGCCGCTTCACAAGAATCGACTTTTCTGAAACCCGACTGATTACTCAACAATATGTCATTCGACTCAACATGTAGCAACAATTGTTCATAGACTGTGCGTTCAAGAAGTTTTTCAATAGTTGGCAATGTATTAAAAGGTCTGAACTCACATGCGTTAATTGTTCCAACAACTTTAGGAATAGTCACAACAGTACTAATCTTCAGCAAGTCCGGTATCTGGCCACTCTCCAATGAAGTATTGACCAAAGCCAAAATAGCATCTCCCACAACCTCAAACAATTCCTTCAACATTCGCCCATTCAGAATTTCATGAATAGAGAATTTACTTTTTATGTTTCTCATAATCTTTTTCAGCTGTTCAAAACCGATTATCTCTAATTTGTTAAAGGGTTTATACAAATTGTTATCCCTGTTATACCAATAGGTACGAGGTTCAATAGTATCAACAATGTCAAGAATACTCAGAACAAAGAACAAATTAAAACGCTCAGCTATCATCTGTTGTTCCCTGAAAACAATATCATCGTTACCGTCAGTGAACTTTATAGAATTTTCATTCACTACTTCATTCAAGCTAATCAGTTTTTTTAAGGTTCTCCACATTTCTTTAGAATTGCCTCTACAATTATCAATCTTTCTTACAAAATAATCACGTTTTTTTCTCTTCTTAATATCGACCACATAATTTCTCTTTTTCATGCATCTTTCCTCTGCCTCCCTGTACAGAATTTGAAGAACCTATACAACTCATCCCTACATTTCATCTCTCTATCAACCTCCCTATCAAACCAAGGCACATGAGAATTATATTCACGTGACCTTATTGGTGCAAACTCATACACCACACTCTGACACGTCTCATTCAATCTACCATATATTACATTCACCCCCACAGACCCCAGACTCCAGTTGACACCCATCAGAGCAGACTTGATCCTGGCAACATTATCCACTCCAAGATCACGAACAATTTTTAAAACACGAGCACCTGACCAAGACATACAACTCAAATTGACAGACACAACAGAATGATCACTCAACCTGGGCTTATCGTGCACTTGTGCAATAATATTATCTTCATTGCCCGTTACAAACAAGGGTCTCACTATCCTTCGTTACTCTGGTAGGTTCAGTGACAAATTGTTTAATACCATAATTTTCAAACAGAATTTTTATCCTTCTGGCATAATAATTATCCACTGAAAAGTTCATATTGAAATCTCCTACCAGTACAAAACGACAATTTTTGGAAGTTACATACTCACAAATATTTTCGAATTCATCCAAAAAAAATTAGAAAGCACTGACGTGAGGTCAGATTGCTTTGGCGCTCTTGTTGAGCTACTCGCGAGTAAATATTCAAACCTTAACAAATCTATAAGCTCTCTGATCGGGTGAATAATAGTCTTTTTCCGTACTATGGGACATTGTGATGCAAATATGAAAGCCTAATGAATAAACAAACCTTTACCTCAATTTGAAAATAACTGCTCATAATTTTCACCAAATTTTGTTCTATGCTTTTCCTTGAAACTTACGTCATTGCTTTTCTGAGTTTTGACAACGCCATCAAATTCTTTCTCTATGATAAAAAAATTTTTGATTAATATTACGTCTGTTCTTTTCTGAATTTTGACCACGTCATCGACATCGAATTCTACCTCTATGAATTCTATGAAAATTTTGATTGATATTACGCCAACTGACACTGATATCTAGGTCCGCAAGTTGTCAAACGAATATCGATCTGTGATGGCAAATCTTTCAATGACAAAGCTCGGACTTCATGACATTTCTATTTTTCTCTTGAGTAATTGAAAAAAATGGTTATATCTTCAGAAGGGGGAAAGCTACGACAATGAAATTTGATAATGAGTAAGATATCGGTAACCTCAATATATGTACGGATATTTATTTAAATCTAAATGAAGTCTTAGGAGATATTGAGTATTCAAAATTTTTTTTTGGGAATTTTTTAAAAATTTTCTAGCGTGACGATGTGCGAAATTTTCAAGCCGTTTCGTTTCAGCCTCCCTCCATAACATTCCAAGTATCAACTTGATCGGATGGATATTCTAGTAGTTATTGAGGAAACAAAATTTCAGATGCTCATAACTACTGAACCATCCGACGGATTTGGCCCAATTACGAACTTGACCGAGATATTTGGACAATTAACCTATTCTGAAAATATGAAAACTCTAGCTGATTCCTTTTGGATGCTAGAGAGGATACGACCGGCCGGTCGGACGGCCGGCCGGACAGACTCAACTTTCGCCACGAATTCTTCATCAGGGAGTCGAACCCAATCGAGACCCAATTGAGACCATTTTCGGCTCGATATTCCAAAATTACAGACATTCGGGCAAAATGATAGGCACTCTGTTCGGGTGAACAAGAGCGCCAAAAACTGCCTCAGAACCCGATGGTGAACGATAGACACTTCCTATTAGCCATAAAGATGGTTTAAAATTTACTTTCAATAGTATACACCATTTAGTAGTAATCTAAGACTTTGTGGTGGAATCGCATTGGATAAATCTAATCTGGTTGAGATTTTAATTAGGTTAAATTAACAATATTGAATTGTCGAAATCCATAAGTATAAGTACCCTGTAGCATGTTAATGAGTTCGAACCCCCCTAAAAAAACACACCGACGATTACACCACAACTTCTCCACACACTACTTATAAACAATTCAGAATTGAAAAACATTTATATGCAAGAGTAAAATCATCAACGTCTGATAAGGGATCAGAAGCGCTCCTACTATCAAGATCGCATAAACAAAAGTATAAACTCTATTAAAGAAAGTTGGGAAGTGAGATCGAAGCTAAATGCTAATGAAACCAATAAAAAATTCGTTGAACATCGTGGAAATTACTGATCCTTAAGTGCTTGCAAATATGTTCAATATTGTTTTCAAGATCCATGAAAAATCAACCTAATAGTTATGTTACAAGGAAATGATCGATCAGAACTTAATAATGAAAGATCTTTCGGAATAGATAGGTTCCTAACTTTTTTAGTTAAGAGGTGTCTGCATATATTTGTGGGCCCCATTTGCCATTTGGTCAATTTGTCCTTATGTAAGGGGCAATTTCAGAATTAATTTAAATTAAATAAGGTCTTTCCTATCCATAAGAGAAACAACAGAAATGATATTAAGAACTGTAGACCTGTTACAATTACCTCAACTTTCTCAAAGATATTATTTGAGGTCTGTTTTCTTGATAGGCTGACGAAATGTCTGGATGGGAATGATGGGAGTCATGGGGGTGATGGCTTTTTTGAATGATCGGTCACAATTCGTTCAGGTCATTCTAGTGGAGAATGGGAGTTTAAAGACTGTCTGTTCTGGCTTGACTGGAATGGACTTTGGTATTGTCCATGGTTCGGTGTTGGGTCCAAAACTGGGGGAAATAAGAGACCGATTGTTGATATCCTTATCCGGTTTGAATTCATGGTTCTGTAATAATCTGATCCTTTTCAAATTTTCTCTTTTCAAAAGTAGTTGGATTCACTGAATATTCAAGGTAATGGCCAAGCAGGTTTATCTCACAAAATTACTGGGTTTCTTTATAGATAAACACCTCAATTGGAATGTTGCGATATGCTTGTTTCTAAACTACACTCCGTGGCCTATAAAATAATAAATCTAAGATATATTTCAACATTACAATAGCTTATCATGCTGTAATATGCCTATGTGGAATCTCGCATCAGATTTGTTTTTGAGGTTTGTCTACAAATGTGGCACAGAAGAACATAATAAGAAGTTTCGCTGGCTTAAGTAAGATACAGTCTTATTCATTGTACTTCTGGGAATATAAAATATCAACAATATTCTGTCTTAGCATACAAGGTGTTCTGATTTGTTTCCGACAAACTGAAATGGGTGATAGATCACATCATTTCAGGCAAAGGAGTTCCTATGAACATGGGTTCGAAAATGCTTAGTTTTCGAGATACAGAGTGTTGAATTTGAAGAAATAATTGGCGTTTTCTTTAATATCTTTTGATTGCTTCGAAATCATTTCATGTAAATTTATTATAATTTTTTTGTAAACAGTGTGTAATGTAAAAAGGAATTGAAAAATTCACTATGAAAATTGATATGATTCATAAGCGTTAATTGCGTTTTTCTTGGAAACCGTTGGTCCTAGCCATTTGAATGAGGTGTACCTTTTTCAACTAAAAAAGCCAAGTGAATCGATTTTTCTACTCCAAAACGACGTACAGGGTAGCACAAAAAAGTTGCAATGGTTTTAAAGGGGACGAAATGATTGCCAGTGGCGCCCTCTAGAAAATACAAACAAATAGATAACAAATTTGAATTTCCCACCTCAAAAAACCCTCATATACTAACTTTCATTGAATTATTCGAAATCAGTCGATAGATATTGAAAAAAACACGAATTATTTTTTCAATTCTAACACCCTGTATCTCGGAAACGAAGCATTTCCGGACCCATGTTCATAGAGAGTTTTTTGCTCAAAATAATGTGATCTATCACCAATTTCAGTTTGTCGGAAACAAATCAGAACACCCTGTATATATGAATTATGCGTTTTTGTAGAAACGAAACAGTATTTCTTCATCAAGGTTGATGAATATCATGAAGTCAATACAAAAGAAAAGATTAAAAGAATGCCTTTGGCCAAACAAGTTTTAAGATATCAAGCACCTTATTTCATGAGATCTCGGGCTTATAATATACTACCAGATGCAATCAGCATTCTTCATTTGTGAAGTCTGAAAGAATATATACTGAAGAAATGTTCATATAGTATGGATGAATTCTTGCAAGTATGTTAAGTTTTTGATTCATTTTGTGTTTTGCTCTGTTTGACTATTCCTCATACAATTATGTAAGATTGTCGCTAAGGTCCATAAAGAAATATTGAAGATGTTGATCGACCCCCGTTGTTAAACATTCCAGAAAAACCCAGCACACCTTGATATTCATTGTGCTTTCAGGGTGGCATTCCTAAAATTTCTTACATGTAAAAATTTAGAATGTGCTTCAGCAAAACATTCATTTAAAATGTAACACCTGAATAAACCACATTTTTTGGCGACTCAATTGTTGTGTAAAACAACAAAAATATGTGTGAATTTTGGGCTTATTTTTTATTAAGAAATAAATTTATATGAATTGAGCAGCAATAAAAATAAATATTTCCTTCAAATAGTATTTAGAAGGCTTCATTGCTCAGGAGACTTGAGCAAGGGTTCAAGGTTGTGAAGGAGGTGAAATGGTTTTTTTCTCATTGATTTTCATGGTTCGTTACTGCTGAAGATGTAATTAAATGGTATTATTTATTTAAAAGCAATAGGTAAGTTACGGGTTGATTAGAAATCTCAAGAATATTTTCTCAATATCTCAACTGTAATATGAATTTTTGTCTGAAAGTTATCAATTGAATTATGAAGCAAAATCCCTCTTTACTTTGGTTTTGAATTGGATCATGAAATACCTGTAGATACTTATTTTTGAGAAACGTTGAAATCAATAATGCAATTTTCAGTACACTGCCATGTAGATTTTTGTAGGAAATTTATTATCGGTGTCATAATACTAAAAGTTTAATTGGTAATACCTACAAAACTTTAATTCAGACATTAAAATAATCCTTTTTGCTTAGTGAAAAGGTTTACAGCAGATTAAATTATTTGGTACTTATGTAGAACTTACCCAAAATTATATAAACCTAATTCTACAGTAATTCTCATTTCGAAGCATACTGCATTATATTAAATTCTTTTCGTACTTCCGGGCCTAAAGTTACAACTTCACTCCCTTGTGACAGGTACTAAAGTGTCACATTTAATCCCTCCGGGATTAAATAATGACGAAACTCCCGGAACGATTAAATCACAAACAAACGAATTTAAGGGATATTTTATTGAAAAATACAATTAATTAGAATGGTAATTAACGTTAATATTCAAATTAATATTGTGACAGTTCGTTATATTGACCAGTCTTTCCTGGGTTAATGCAGCAGGTAACTGACGAGTAACAGATAGGTCCTTATCATATTGAACTGATGTTTGTTTCGTAGATCCTGCGGAAATAGGAAGCGAGAATGAGGACTGTGGCATAACTATAGTGGACGAATCGGCAACTTGACCAAATATTTTATCTGAAATTTTTTGTTTATTTTTAATAGACGATTCAATATATCCCTCGGCCACGTTGGAGGATTTCCATCCTCCATGTCTCTTCAGCACGTCTATTGTTGCTCCCGAATCAGCTAACAAAGACGCAGATGTGCGTCTAAAACAATGTCCCGTATAAGACGTCGCATTTTCTAATTTCAAGAAAGCTGCTATTTGCCGTGGAAATGTACCAAACATGTTTTTTCCTACTACTCGCGTAGTACATTCTTTGTTGATGTATTGAACAAAAAATTTTGAATGAGGTGTCCCTGTCTTTCGCAATGCCACATATTTTCGAAATATCGCCACAAAACTGATGGCACTGTTTTCTGAATTTTTGATCACAAAATTTCGGTCAATTTTATTTTTGGTGTTTCTAATCGCAATTAGGAAGGAATCACCCAAATCTCTCACATCGTCGATTTCTAAATCAACCAACTCTTTTCCACGACAAGCTCCCGCAACGCCCAAAATAAGTGCAACCTACAAAAAAATTGATTTCTTAAAATTTCTGAATATAAACATATTTCCAAATTTACCTCAAGCATTAAATATTTATCATCTGGAGCCTACCGTAAGAGACTTCTTTGGCTTAAATCCCTCATTTCTTGTCTTCAAAAAAGCTAATAATTTTGGAAATTTACTTATATCAATATCTTCTCTAAAGTTAATAACCGATTTCAGCATTGAGTAATGTGCCCAGGGAGTTGAGACACAAACCGCTTTTGATTTATCATTGAAGTAGACTAACAGCGCATTTTCAGTAGGTTGTCTCACATTTTTTGAGCGGCACCACTTTTTTTAAGCATCGTACTGCTGCTCGTATAGTTTTCTAGATTTCGGTGGTAACAATTCTTCGCCTACTTCGGCTGCTCTTTTATCAATATCAGATACAACTTCTTCACTCATGATACCAATAATTATCAATAACAATGTTTCTTTATAATGACACTAGTTGTTTGGGTTTGAATTAAATATATTCATTAAAAAAATGTTTTCATTTGCGATTTTTACCGTAATATTATAGTTATGTTTGATTAAGATGGTCCATACTGTGGATGAAGGCTTTGCAGATCATTATGTGGATTTTAGCGCGCATATGATTGGTATCTGACACGAACGCTTCTGAAACGCGTGAGTGACATGTGTTAAAAATATGTATGTGTTTCAAGACTCTGAAGAAACAAGTGTGGCCTACTCTTGGCAATTAAAACTCAACATTTTCTTTTATTTTCATTGGTTTCAATTCCCATCCTAAGGGATAATTTTCTAAAAGAAGCTTAACTTAATTTACGAGTGTTTTCAAAGTGCGTTCGACACTTTCTTAAGTTGTGCAGACAATACATTTCAGAAGAGTACAATTGCTCAAGAACGTGGAATTTTCTACACTTCGAGGGTAGCTACCCTAAGATACCTACATCTGACGTCGGCCTGAAAGAAGAACATTTCAGTCGAAAAAAGGTGAGTGTTAGATACCAAGGTCCGAATGAGCATTTTTTTCTATACATAATTCCATCGTTTCTGAATAAAAATTAACATTATTTTTCATTCAGTTCTTGTGATAAATTAAAATCAGTTATCTGGGTAGTACATATGTGAATTATCGGATATTGTCTGGACGATCTGTTTCAAGTTTCTAATAATCCAGTTTAATTTAATGAATGAAAGAATTTTTGTTTGTTTATATTGTGAAAAATCATTTCACGTTCTATAACATATTCCGTTTGTTTATTTTCCCAATCTGTTCAATTTAATTTGATATATTTTCTCGTATCTATACGGAAATTTATTTACCAGGTGCATCAGTTAATTTCGGTCTTTGTTTTGATCGGATTTTCGTGTCTTTGCAGAGTGTTGAGGTTTATTTGATAATTTCAGGAAATATGAGTATAAATAAGTTAAAGCAAGCGAAGGCCTTGCGTCAAATTCATGTTAATGAAATCGGAGAAATGTTTACTCTTGCACAAATGGCAGTTACTGACCAGAGTTTGCATGTTCGATTCAATCTTCGGTGTTCAAATTTGGATGACATTCTTGAAGAATTCAAAACAATACACAATTTTGTTGTCTCTATTTTGTCAACTACGGAAAATCCAGATATGAATGCAGAAGAAGCAATGAGGTCAACTTTTATGGATAATTTTTTTCACTGTTAAAACTATTTATACAAATCTGTTTCCTGGAGAAACTTGTTCGAATTCTGACAGAACATCAACAACACCCAATGTCAAGCTTCCTAAAATTTCTTTACCAACACTCGATGGTAATTATCAAAATTGGTCAACCTTTTATGATATTTTTTGTAGTCTCATTCATACAAATTCAACCTTATCAGATATTGATAAATTTCAATATTTACTCGGTTCATTATCTACTGAAACGAGAAATCTTCTGAAAGGATATCAATTGACAAGTGAAAATTATCAATTAGCTTTCGAAACTTTAACTGAGAGGTTTCAAAATAAAAGACTTTTGGCAAATTCTTTCTGGCAGGAAATATGTAATGCACCAAAACTAAATAATGAATCTGTAAATGGTTTAAGAAATTTATTAGCAATTTTTTCGGAAAATTTAACTGCATTGAAAAATCTTAAATTACCCGTTGATGAATGGGATTTTATTCTATTTCATTCGCTCATGCAAAAATTGGATGCGGCAACAATCAAGAGATTTGAGCTGCAAGAATGTTCCAAAGAAATTCCTTCCTATAGTGTGCTTTATCAATTCTTGAAAATCAATGCATTTCTTTGAATCACTCAAGTCTTTTCTTGAGCCGCATATTTTCGAACCGCGTTTTCAAAATTATTGCGATCAAGCATTTTGGAATTTTTTCATTTCGTTTTTTCATTTGCATTTATTTCATTCGGTCAATGTTCATCTAACCTCAAAACTTGACAAGATATCGAACACATTCATAAATTCTTTAATTGCTGGATATTTCTGCGCATGTTGGAGAATTTGGCTTTCATTTTCGGAACATAGACAACTCTTCGTTTGTTTTTCTCATCTATGCTCATAATCCTTGATTCAAAACATAAACAAGGATTGACATTCTTGTTTTTGTTTATTTACATTTCATTATTTTCATTTGTTTATTTTCAACTCGATTTTCAATTCTATAGATTCAATCATAATTATTTGCTTTATTAATTAATTTCGTTCTTTTCAATCGGTTAGTCTATTTACTCTTTTTCGAAATTACTCAAAACAAAATTCATATTGTTTTCTGCAGTATACCTTGAATAATAATAATGGCGACAAAATTGAAACAACTCAAAGCTCGTCGTCAAATTGTTATTGATGATCTCGAGGAAATTCTCAATTTAGCACAATTCGCTGTCACTGATGAAAGTCTACAAGTAAGATTCAAATTAAGATGTGAAATACTTGACGATATTCTCGTGGACTTTCAAAATCTACATACGTCAATTGTCTCTATGATAGTATCTTCCGAAGAACCTGAATTGAACACTGAAAAGGTTATTCGAACAGCCTTTATGGATAATTATTACACCATCAGAACAACTTATGTTAATTTATTTCCTGTAGTAAACATTCCAGTAAAAACCAAGACAGTTGCTCTATTAGTTCGCCAAATGTTAAACTTCCAAAGATAGTATTGCCCATTTTCAATGGGAATTATAAAGAGTGGCCTACTTTTTTCGATATGTTCCAAAGTTTGGTACATGAAAATTCTAACTTGAGTCAAATAGAAAAGTTTCAATACCTCCTTAGTTCACTTTCTTCTCATGCTTTAAATTTAGTTAAAGGATTTCCATTGACTGCTGAAAATTATGAAAGCGCTTTTCAGACATTGGCAGAAAGATATCAAAATAAAAGACTTCTCGCTAATACGTGTTGGAAGGAAATCTGTAATGTTCCAAAGCTACAGGGTGATTCAGCTAAAGACCTTAGGCGAATTCTAGAAGTTTTTGCGGAAAACTTATCGGTATTAAGGAATTTAGGTTTACTCGTTGACCAGTGGGACTTAGTTTTATTTCACATTCTCATTCAGAAATTAGATTCAGCAACGATCAAACGTTTTGAATTACAAGAATGTTCAACCGATATTCCGTCGTTTGTCAATTTGCGAAATTTCCTGACAAATCAGTGTATAGCCTTGAGGCAGTAGCTCTTTCTCTTCCGTCGAAAACTCATTCAGTTTCGAATTCTCAAGTTTTGAAATCTAGTTCTCTCTCAATGAATAAAAGAAATTCGACTCTTCTCGTTCAAACGGAAACTGAATCATTCAAGAAACGTATAACCTGTAATTATTGCAAGTTAGCTCATAATATTTACATGTCCATCATTTTGGAACAAACTGTTCAAGATCGGTTCAAGATTGTGAAGAACAAAAATTGGTATATCAATTGCCTCCATTCTGGACATAAGATTAACAATTGTTCTTCAAGGTCAAATTGTCGTACTTGCCACGCAAAGCATCATACCCTGTTGCACATGCGCAATAGTGCGGAGAATGATTCTTCATCAGAGACGTTTCATTTCAATGCTGCAAATTCATCGGATTCAGGCTCAGCTCAAGTTTTAACCAATGTTTCTTCAAATTCTACCGTTCTCTTGGCAACCGCTGAGGTCGAAATTCGTGATGCTTGGGGTAGATATCAGAAGGTCCGAGTTCTGTTAGATGGAGGCTCTCAAATAAATATTATAACTCAATCGTGTGTAAATAGATTAGGCTTGAAAATTTGTGATGCTTCATTTTCGATAAATGGAATTTGTGAAAGCTCATCTTCTGCTAATTGCAGCACTGAATGTACTATTCGTCCATCAGGTCAAATAAATCCATCTTTTACATTCGATGCCGTCGTGATTCCGAAGATTTGTGCTGAAATGCCGAGTTCTTTCGTAAATTATTCGTTTTGGAAATGTGTCCATAACAAGAAGTTAGCAGATCCTAAATTTTCCATTCCGAAATCAATAGACCTTCTCCTCGGAGCGGATATATTCTCTTTAATAATTCGACCGGGTCGTATCGAGGGTAACGGTTTAGAACCAACAGCACTTGAGACAGTGTTTGGTTGGGTTTTCATGGGAAAGATTCAATCACCTAACATATCAGTTAACAATTTTCATTTGTCATTGTCTGAATCAGGTTTAAACTCCTCGTTGAAAAGATTTTGGGAACTTGAAGAAGTTTCAGAGAATGTCATTGTATCACCAGAAGATCAATTTTGTGAGAACTTATACGCTCAGAACTATTCTAGAAATACATCTGACGGTACACTGTGGCATTACCATTTAAACCTGATCAGTCAACACTTTCATTCGGTGACACATATTCTCTCGCACTACGTCGTTTTTTATCCCTTGAACGTAAACTTATTAAAAATCAGAATATATACAGGGAATACTCTACTTTCATGCAGGAATATTTAGAAAAAGATCATATGTCATTGATTTTTACTAGTTCGGATTATGAAAATACTTTTTATATCCCTCACCATTGTATAATCAAACCAAACAGTCCATACACAAAGTTGAGGGTTGTTTTCGATGCGTCAGCTCATGTACCCGGTCATTTATCTTTAAATGATGCTCTATTGATAGGTCCTAAATTACAAAAGGATATTATTGCCATTTTGATGAACTTTCGTGTTCATCGGTTCGTTTTCACAGCTGATATCAAACAAATGTATCGTCAAATATTAGTTCAAAAATCACATCGAAACTTTCAAAGAATGTTGTGGCGGTTTCTCCATCGGAACCCATAAAAACTTATCAGCTGAATACCGTTACGTACGGAGTTGCACCAGCACCTTTTCTTGCCCTTCGAACTTTGGCACAGTTGGCCAAGGATGAGGAAGCTCGTTTTCCGAAAGCATCCAAAATTTTGCTCACAGACATTTATGTCGATGATGTCGTTACAGGTTGTGATGATTTGGAAGACGCAAAAACGTTGCAAAAGGAACTGATTTCCTTATTGAATTGTGGTGGTTTTGAGCTCCGAAAATGGAGTAGTAACAGTTCTCAATTACTCTCAACCATACCTCTAGATCATCAATATCACCATTCTTTGGAGTTTGATATAGATCCGATAGTCAAAATTCTCGGTTTGAGGTGGTTTCCTTCGTCGGACGAATTTTCTTATTTTGCGGAAACTACTGTGCAGGTATGTACCAAACGTACCATACTTTCAGAACTTTCTCGAATTTTCGACCCTTTGGGGTTCCTTTCTCCATTTACTTTTCTTGCTAAACATTTGATCCAGCATCTTTGGACATTAGGTTTGCAGTGGATGATACACTTCCAGACGATGTTAGCCGTCGCTGGAATCAGTGTAAATCCGAATTAACCGAATTGGGTAAATTAAAGATACCTCGGAAACTTGCATCGAAATCATTTTATCGTTGCGAACTTCATGGTTTCGAGATAGTAGTGAGCGTGGCTACGCAGCCGTGGTATATTTCAAGTTTTTCAATTTTGACGGCTCCATTGACATCTCTTTCGTAGGTGGTAAATCAAAGGTCTCCCCATTGAAGAGAATTTCACTTCCAAGACTGGAATTGTGTGCTTGTCTCTTATTATCAAAACTCATTAATGTGGTTTCCTCTGTTTACCAATCAGCCTTTACAATAGATGACATTTTTGCTTGGTCTGATTCAATGGTAGCTCTAACATGGGTTAAGTCTTCTCCTCATCGATGGAAGACATTTGTAAGCAATCGTACTACTCAAATTCAGGACTTAGTTTCAACAGAAAATTGGTATCATGTTCAATCGAAAGACAATCCAGCTGATTGTGCTTCATGCGGCTTAACGCCAACCGAACTGTTGAACTGCTCTTTGTGGTGGACAGGCCCTGACTGGCTTCGTTCCAAACATCTCACCTTCGCAAATGATGAAATAGAGAATTCTCTTCATCTTGTACAAACAGAAGAGCGTCACCTCTCTTTGTCAACTTTCATTTCTCTATCGTTTGTTGATGATTTGCTCTCCAGGTATTCATCTCTGTCCAAGGTTCAAAGGGTGGTAGCTTACATTTTCGGATTCGTTAACTTCATAAAGAACTCTAAAGCTCCTAAAATATATAGATTTTTCGCAGTTCATCTCAAAGATGCACTTTTCTTCATTATAAAGCAGGTTCAACGGGTTGTGTTCAAGGAACAGATCGATAATCTCATCTCGGGAAATCCCATATCTAAATCACTTCGAAAATTGAATCCATTTATTGGAGAAGACGGTGTTCTCAGGGTGGGCGGTCGTGTGTGTTTTTTGGTGTGGCCTATGATCACAAACACCCAGCTTTGCTTCCTTCATCTCATCGACTTACTGAGCTCCTTATTCAGCATTTCCATAAAATATATCTGCATCCAGGTGCTCAGACTTTACAGTTCCTTCTATCTCAACAGGTCTGGATATTATCAGCCAGACGAGCTATAAACAAAGTTATTTCTCGCTGTAACACGTGTTTCAAGGTCAATCCCAAAATGTCTCAACCTCTCATGGGTAATTTGCCACCCTTGAGAATTAATCAGCTCAAACCCTTTCAATGCGTCGGAGTAGATTATGGTGGCCCATACTTCATAACTATGTCTAGGTCTCGTGGCTCCAAATCGTTAAAGGCGTATATATGTCTCTTTGTATGTTTCACAACGAAGGCATTGCATTTGGAGTTGGTGTCAGATTTAACTTCCGATGCTTTTCTTGCTGCATTGCGTCGTTTTATTGCTCGAAGGGGTAGATGTAACCACATTTTTAGTGATGGTGGAACAAATTTCAGGGAGCTTATCGGGAGCTTTCGAAATATATGCAGGGCGCTGTGTTGGAAGAGAAAATTGAGTGGAGTTTAAAAACGCCCTCAAGTCCTCATTTTTGGGGTCTTTGGGAGTCTGGTATAAAATCTGTCAAATCCCATTTATTGAGAGTAATCGGTCATCAACTCCTGACATATGAGGAGTTTATACAGTCCTCACACAGATTGAATCTGTGCTCAATTCTCGCCCTTTATGTCCGCTTAGTAATGACCCGAATGACATATCTGCACTGACACCAGGACATTTTCTTACTTTGGCTCCATTAACTGCTATTCCTGAACCAGATTTATCACACCTATCTATCGGTCGATTATCGCGTTGGCAGCTTTTAATTCGTATCCATCAGGATTTTTGGAAAAGATGGAATTTAGAATACCTGAACACACTGCAACAACGAAAAAAGTGGTTCAATAGTAACTCGCCTCCTTATTCAATAGGTGCACTCGTCTTGATAAAAGATGATCAACTCCTCCATTGCGCTGGCGACTTGGACGCATTGAGAAATTGCATCCTGGCGCTGATAAAATAGCTAGAGTAGCTACTGTTCGGACTACTCAAGGTGTACTGCAGAGATCAGTGGTTAAATTATGTCCATTACCTCTCCAATAGTTATGACATATGTTGATGTATATATGTATATATTTTTTTTCGCTTTATGTTCGATATCTTTTCAATTTTATATAATTTTTTTCATAAAATATTCTATTTTAGGTGGGCGGTTATGTTACTGCAACTCAGTGTTGTTAGTTGCATTCATTTATTTTCTATTCCAAAATGCTTGTTCGTTTCATGCGGCCCACGTATGTTCATTTCTTTGTCTATGGACGCGTAACATATGTTGGAGCTATATGACAGTGCCAGACGAAGGAAGTACGAAATAGTCGTAATTCGAACACACACGTCGACGCTCGTTCGATGCAGTGCAAGACTTTTCTTCGTTTCTTCGCAATTTTTCTCGTTAATTTCTACAAATTAGAACTCTGGTGAAAAAGTGACTGTTCTGGCTCGTGAGTGACACGTTCAGCCGTGCTATAAAACCAGGTAGGCAATCGTCGATACTCCAACATTTCGTATTCAGTCATTTTTCTCACCGGAATTTCATTATTATTTCTCTTTCTTTTTCATTTGATTTCATAGGCCGTGTCGTGCCATTTTGCCAAGGAATTGGTGTCTAAACTGCCTTCATTCAGGACATAAAAAATCAGAGTGTTCATCAACATCTTCTTGTCGCCAGTGTCAGAAGAATCATCATACATTATTGCATTTGGGAACATGTTTTCAATCTTCTGAGGCTACTAATCCTTCTCATGGCACTCCATCTTCTTCGTTGTCAGGTAGCCCTCAAGTTTCAACAAACATGTCGGTTTCGGTAACGGTTTTGTTGGCTACTGCGCAGGTAGAGGTTTTGGATACTAGGGGTAATCAACAGGTAATTCGCATTCTTCTGGATCCGGGATCTCAGACGAATATAATTACGAAAAAATTGTGTTCAACGCCTAGGGCTTGAATGTTTCAAAACTCCCCTTGCTGTTTTTGGCCTTGGTGAGACATCATCACCTGTATCTCATTCTGTGACCTGCACCATTCGCCCAGTACAGTCCATCTATCCTTCTTATACTATCGATGCAATAGTGATGCAGAAAATTTGTTCTGGTTTGCCTGGTGGATCTCTTCCCTATAATGAGTGGACTTCTCTTATGAAGCTCAAACTTGCTGACCCAACGTTTCATTCACCTGGCCCCATCGACATGCTTCTTGGAGCAGCAGTCTTTCCCCATATTCTGAGGGCAGGGCGTTTGCCAGGAGAGATCTCTCATCCGTCTGCACTGGAGACAGTGTTCGGCTGGGTTTTAATGGGAAATTTTTCTGGCTCAACAAATGCTATCCACTCGAAGAAATTCCTGAATCTAAAATTTGTTCACCAGAAGATATCCTATGTGAGCAAATATTTGTCGATAATCACTTTCGTGACCCATCTGGTCGTTATACGGTTATGTTACCTTTCAAAGAAGCGGTATCGGGATCATTTGGAGATACATACAGTATAGCCTTTGAGACGTCTTTTTTCTCTTGAGCGAAGGTTCAGAAGTTCTCTGATTTCTTTAACGAATACAAAAAGTTCATGCAAGATTATCTAGACTGTGGTCACATGACTTTGCTCACTCAAGTCCGTCCATCTGTTGATGACTATTATGTACCACATCATGCTGTTTTCAACCCAAATAGTCCTTCTACAAAGCTGAGAGTAGTGTTCGACTCATCAGCTAAGGTTTCAGGCAATAATTCGCTGAATGAAATTCTCATTACAGGTCCAAAGCTTCAAAGAGATGTGATGGCCCTTTTGTTGAAATTCCGGACTTATAACGTTGTTTTCACCGCTGACATCAAACAAATGTACAGACAGATTCTTGTTCATCCCTCACAAAGACGTTTTCAACGAGTTCTTTTCAGATTTTCGCTTTCAGATCCGGTTCAGATTTACGAGTTGAATACTGTCACTTACGGTGTTGTGTCCTCCCCATATTTAGCTCTTCGGGTACTGAAGCAGTTGGCTTCGGACGAGAGACTTAAGTTTCCGGCAGCAGCTGAGATTTTGCTTTCAGACATATATGTAGATGATGTGTTATCTGGTGGAGATAATGTGGAGGAAGCTCTGGCTTTGCAGAACGAGTTAATTTCGTTGCTGAAGCAGGGTGGATTTGAACTAAGAAAATGGTCCAGTAATCGAACTGAGCTGGTAAATCATTTACCCCCTGATCATCGACATCAAGAATCGTTGAATTTCGATGCAGACTCGGTATTGAAAATTCTGGGATTAAGGTGGTTTCCAGCAGAAGATCATTTCTCGTACGCTATCGATTCTGCAGAAAGGCCAGCTACAAAGCGAACAGTTCTTTCCGATTTAGCTCGAATTTTCGACCCTATTGGATTTTTAACACCCTTCACCTTCCTAGCTAAACATCTGATTCAACACCTCTGGACTCTTGGTCTTCATTGGGACGATCTTCTTCCTGCAGATCTATCACATCGCTGGAATCAATGCAAGTCCGAATTGCATGTTTTATCTTCTCTTCGCATTCCCCGCCTAATAATCAAGCAGTCATTCTCAAATTGCGAAATCCACGGATTTGGAGACAGTAGCGAGAAAGGGTATGCAGCTGTCGTTTATTTTCGATTTTTCAGCTCTGTAGGCACTGTGAGTGTTTCGCTGGTTGCTGCAAAATCTAGAGTTTCACCAATCAAGCGATTGTCCCTGCCCAAATTAGAACTGTGTGCCGCTCTCCTTCTTTCAAAGTTACTTTCGCTTGTTGTGAAATCCTATGAATCCTCATTGTCAGTGAATGAAATATTTGCATGGTCTGACTCTATGGTTGTTCTTCATTGGATCAAATCTTCTCCCCATCGTTGGAAGAGTTTGTAAGTAATCGTACATCACAAATTCAAGAGTTGATTCCTCCTGATCGGTGGTTTTATGTGAAGTCCCGAGATAATCCTGCAGATTGTGCCACTCACGGCATGTCTCCTGCGGAGTTATTAAACTATTCCTTATGGTGGGCGGGACCTTCTTGGCTTTCACTCAGTGGATTCCGTCGACAATCATTGTCCTCCGGAAATTGCAGAATTGCAAACTGGAGAAGAACGAAAAGTTGTTCTATCGACATTTTCATCGTCTGATCTATTTGATGATTTTATCACAAAATATTCATCATTTTCGCAACTTCAGCACGTTGTGATTCTACTCTTTCATTGTTTATTTAATTTCAAAAATCCTCATGCTAAACGAATCGGTAGTTTTTCAACGGTGGAACGAAAGCAAGCTTTCAACTTTCTTATCAAATGCGTTCAGCAGAAGGTTTTTTCGGTGACGAAATTCAGAGTCTTCGATCAAACCTACCAATTTCCGCGAAACATCTTCAAAAACTGAATCTCTTCTTTGGCGAAGATGACCTTTACGAGTGGGTGGTCGATTAGCGTTTTCTGGTCTTCACTATGACCATAAATTTCCAGCATTGTTGCCAAACAAATACGTTTTTACGGATCTGCTCATTCGGTATTTTCATAAGTTATACCTTCATCCCGATTCACAGACGTTACAGTTTCTTCTTTCCCAACAGGTTTGGATTTTGTCGGCAAGGAAAGCTATTCGAATAGTTACTTCAAAATGTCTGGTTTGCTTCCGGTCCAATCCTAAATCTCTTCAACCACTAATGGGCAACTTTCCTTCCTACCGTGTTAATGAATTGAAGCCTTTTCAGTGTGTAGGCGTTGATTTTGGCGGTCCATTTCAAATAACCATGTCAAAGATCAGGGTCAAAAATCAACTAAGGCCTATATTTGTCTCTTCGTTTGCTTCACAACCAAAGCCCTACATTTGGAGCTGGTTTCCGATCTTACCAGTGAAGCCTTTCTGGCGGCTTTCAAACGGTTTATTGCTCGAAGGGTCGGTGCACTAAAATATTCAGTGACGGAGGCACTAATTTCAAAGGTGCTCAAAGGGAACTTCTTTTCCATATGAAGCAAGCTGTGGAAGTGGAAAGGATAGATTGGAGTTTCAATCCACCGTCAGCTCCTCATTTTGGAGGATTGTGGGAGATTGGTATCAAATCTGTGAAATCACATCTTTACAAACTCGTTGGTGATCAGATCCTTACGTACGAAGAGATGTATACCGTCCTGGTTCAAATTGAAGCAGTGTTGAATTCTCGACCACTTTGTCCTCTCAGTGCTGATCCAAATGACTTGTCGACTCTTACTCCTGGACATTTCCTCACACTTGCTCCCATCTCCGCTCTTCCTGAGCCTGATTTGTCCACCGTACCTCTCAATCGGTTGTCTAGATGGCAGTTGCTCACCCGGTTACACCAAAATTTCTGGAAAAGGTGGCATCTCGAATACTTAAACACATTACAACAACGTACCAAATGGTTTATACCAAACAATAACAACTTATCTGTGGGCAAACTTGTCCTAATAAAGGAGGATCAGCTTCCTCCTCGGCGTTGGCGTACAGCTCGTGTGATCGAGGTGCATTTGGGAAAAGACGGTATACCACGAGTGGCTACCGTTCGTACTTCTAACGGCATTCTGCAAAGACCGGTGGTAAAATTGTGTCCTCTTCCGGAGCAGACATGATTACGTAAAATAATTCTATTTTAGGTGGGCGGAATGTTTGGGTTTCAATTAAATATATTCATTAAAAAAAATGTTTTCATTTGCGATTTTTACCGTAATATTATAGTTATGTTTCATTAAGATGGTCAATACTGTAGATGAAGGCTTTGCAGATCATTATGTGGATTTTAGCGCGCATATGATTGGTATCTGACACGAACGCTTCTGAAACGCGTGAGTGACATGTGTTAAAAATATGTATGTGTTTCAAGACTCTGAAGAAACAAGTGTGGCCTACTCTTGGCAATTAAAACTCAACATTTTCTTTTTATTTTCATTGGTTTCAATTCTCATCTCCTAAGGATAATTTTCTAAAAGAAGCTTAACTTAATTTACGAGTGTTTTCTAAGTGCATTCACACTTTCTTAAGTTGTGCAGACAATACATTTCGAAAGAGTACAAGTGCTCAAGAACATGGAATTTTCTACACTTCGAGGGTAGCTACCCTAAGATACCTACATCTGACGTCGGCCTGGAAAGAAGAACATTTCAGTCGAAAAAAGGTGAGTGTTAGATACCAAGGTCCGAATTAGCATTTTTTTTTCTATACAGTCCACTAAATCGAGTTACGCGATTCCGTAACACTAGTAATGACAATGTTTCTAAATTATAATTGTCACAACGCAATGTTACTATGGTAACTTATTTTGAAGACAGTTTATTAAATGAGTTGAAGAGAGAAAAAACTGATTGAAATTATTGAAATAATTAATAAAATCATACCGAAGTACATTTAATCCTTCAGGTAAATTATGGCCATCCCTGCGGTCGGACAATAAACTTAGGATTCCAAATATTTCAATTTACGAGTTATTGATTTCTCAACAATAATTAAAAATTAAATAATACGAAAAAAAAATTATTCGAAAAATATCGTGATTAAATATATATAGATTTAATTGAACGCCCAATTATTTATAAGAATTTTTATTTATATTAATTTATGAATGGGATTCATTGAATCACCAGTGATAGTAGTATTTAAAAGAATAAAATTTCATATTATATGAATCATGAATGTTTAGATTTCATGTACATTTGTTGACTTATTGTTGTGAATATATTTCGATTCGTGGAAGTTATCCTTTCATAAGAAGAATATTTAAATTAAATGGGACCATCCTGTACATGAGAATGTTCGCTGTTTCATTTCTTATTAACTGAACATTTTCACGCGCACTTGTATTGGTATCAGACACATAAAAATAAGGATAGGTACGTGTGTGTAACAGACAATTTGGATTTTAATTATTCAGAATCTTTCGAAGTAAAATTATAGCCAATTAATTATTCATCGTATTATTCGACTCAATTCTAAGTTATGGACAATTGCCACAACAGTATAATAATTATTCTTAGCTATTTTGAAGTGTGTTCGATATTATTGAAGTTTCGAAAAACTTTATAAGTTCGGGTGGTTTTAAGTGCAACCTCCCTAAACTGTATCTTCCTATCAAGAGTAGCTACCCCAGGAGTTTTATACTTCACCTAACATCGATCTGGAGATAACCATCATCTTATCATAAACCCCGACAAGGTAGGTGTCAAGTACCGATACTCGTCCCTTAATTTGTTTTTCTAAAACAGTGTGAGCAATGGCTTTTACATAATATGGCAAAATGGTGGTGATGTATGCGCAAATCGAGCCCACAAATTCCACAGGACTTGGAAATCACTGTAATAATCGGATTTTGGATCATTCTTATATCCAGAATGAAATCAGTGAAGTCTAAAAAACTTTCAAATTCACCTACTAGAATTAGAATTTGAGATTCGAAAACATAGCATCACGATTCCATCTCACCATAGAGTAAAGGGGGGTCTATATCGCTTCCACGCTCAGTTTACGAAGAAAAAACAGATTATAACTGCTTGTTACGTATAAAAATTCAAAGAGGAAAAGAAAGGAATTGTAAGAGAAGGCTTATAATTAATAAGTAAATCTTAAATGTGTATCAAATAAGACTAGATTACCACAAATTATACATATATAATGTAAGCATAATATCAAAATATTAAGCATATATTAATTTGGCCAATTGTATCTTTAGACGCCTACAAGTACTTAAACCTTTTTCCCAACGAGAAAATCAATAACCGTATAAAGGGCTCTGTTTATACTGGCCGGTACCTTATGCCGTAACCGGTACCGTAAAAAAGTTGAACCATAGGAATTCAATGCTTTCATTCATACTCATTCCGTAACCTTTTCCTGTACCGGTAAAATGTTCAACTTCTAGGGACAATTTCATAGAAATATATAATCATGAATAATTTGGACAAATTACATATATATATTAGATAATTAGATTAGATTATCTTATAAGTGTATAAGGCTATCTTTTAAGTAAGGCAAATTAAGGGAATGTAATAGTGGGCGAGTTTTTTTGACACATGCGCAGAATCGATCTCTATTTTGGTGGCGGTAATTTCAAAATTTAAGAAGAAGAGCGTAAAAGGGTTCAAGAGGAAGAGAAAGATTGCCGTGGGGATAATCTATCAATAAATTTAAGAAACCCCATGTCGTGATGTGATGTGATGTGATATTATCACATGTCGAGAGATTATAATTTTTGTTTTTCTGCGCTCACGGCAGCAAGATGTGCGATTCATATAAAAATAGATTTGATGCTGACATAAAATTGATTCAGCTAGTGGAAAATTTTTCCCACTTATTCGATAAAAGGGAAAGAGGATTCAAAGATAAGTTGGCCTCAGAAAATTCATGGACTTATATATCGAATGAAATGTAAATTCCTAGTCAGTTATAAACACTCGTTAAATCATAGTTAAATTCACAGAGTAGTATTTTTTTTTAGCTGCCGAATGTGTACATCGATGGAACACCCTAAGAAATAGATATACTTCTATTATTCTAAAGAAAGGTCAAAAGTTGTATCATCTGGTTCTAATGCAGGGTGAAATACCTTGGATTTTTGAATTATTAGGTTAGGAAAAGGAGGACTTTTGGAAATGTTCCAGAAATGAACTTTCATAGTAAAATGCCAAGGTTTGACAACAATAGTGAATGCACAGAAGAAAATCCAATCATCTTCGTAGAAACTATCGAAAGCGATGAGGCTGAGCAGATTGATGATAATAGTAGTAAGGATGATAGTAATCTTGAGATATCATCACAAAACACTTCAGCTCAAAAAATAAATAGTAACGCAAAGAAATTTGCCAAAAATCATCAGAATTATACACCAATTCTGAGTGAAGCTGTGAACGTTCTGAAACAAATTTCAGAATCTAATCAACACTCTAAGGACTCCAGAAAGGCTTCAGTTAAGTGCTTTTGTGATAGTTTATTCGATGACCTCATGAAAATGGACCCAAAAACACTGAGGCAATGCAAATTAAAGATACTGCAAGCTATAGATGAGTATTATTGTTCAATTTATATATGTGATAAATTAATTTATTATGAACTTGATAAACTATTTATTTTATTGATATATTCCCTATATAATTTTTCAACAAACAAAACTCAGTTGTCTTCATTCGGTTTAGATCTTCGTGTCACATAATCTAACTGCCAAGGTACTGCTCCTTCGTTGTTCAGATACTGTTGCATCTTATCTCTCACATTGATATTCGTTCTGCTTGAAGAATTGGCGTATATCGAATCTCAGCAAGAGTCAATCCTGATGATACTAACAGTATCAACAAAATTATGAATAAAGATGAATGTATGAATAAACAGTTTAGTTCTAAAGAAAATTCTTGTTTTAAAATGAAACTCTCAGTTATCAAAACCAATAAGAAAGTCAATATTAGTAGAAGAGAAACACGAAAATTACGTAAAAGACTAACTCTGTAAACAGTTAAATGTGTTGGTTCAGGAGGGTAGTATGTGGCATCGTAGAATGGGTCATATATCATCTTCTTACTTAGGAAAATTACCTAATGTTGTTCAAGAAGTAAAAGAACTCACATATAATCTCAGTACTGGTAATTGTACAATTTGTTCGAAAGCAAAAATGACCAGAAAAACATGTGCAAAAGAAAGAGATCGGGCCACTAGAGCTTGTGAAATTCTTCATTCAGATTTATTGACTGTCAATCCACCAACACATCACACTAAAAAAGTATATTTTAATTGTTCTTGATGATTATTCAAGATATGCACAAATTTTCCTGATAAAACAAAAGTCTGAAACTTTTAAGTTTTTGAAGTCTGCTTTGAACTATCTTCAGTCATTATTTCCTAGTCCTGGTCAATTCAGAAAATTACGTTGTGATAACGGAACAGAGTTTATCAGCGAATCTTGTCAACAAGTTCTCGATCAGTTTGGTATTCAAATTCAGTTAGCAGAACCTTATCAACATGAACATAATGGAACTGCTGAAAGGTTCAATAGGACACTTCAAGAAAGGACTAGAGCCTTATTATTTGAATCAGGCTTCCCAAATACTTACTGGGGTTTTGCATTTTCGACTTCTTGCTATCTATACAATAGTACGCCTCATTCATCTTTAGACTTTTTGACTCCATATGAAAAACTCTATGGAAAAGCCGATCTGCAAAATATAAAAATTTTTGGTTCACAGGCAGAAGTTAGAAATGAAAATGTTCCAAAAGGTAAAATGTTGAATGCAAGATCTAGCACAATGTATTTAATAGGGTATACCGATACTGGCTATTTGTTGTCCCAATATATTAAAAACAATAAGGAATATTTCTGTGGTAATCCACAGAAGGAGATCGAAAACTTTGGGTCGGCGAGGGGTTCAGAAATGCGATATTTCGAGGTAGAAAGGGAAGGCGATCTCGCGAGCGAAGCGAGCACCGTAAAGTTCATGAGACGGACTTTCGTTAGGTGCATTTCACATGCCTATACGACCACGCTAACATTTTCAAAAAATTATCTAAAACACCGATTTCCGGTTTTTCGCGAAAGATGGTCCGGTAAAATTGAAAAAGGCTTTTTCCACTGACGCGATCGGGAAAAGCCGTTTTCATATGTGTCTTCCTCGAGAATCGGACCTTTGGATAAAGCTATTCATATCTTCCAATCGAAAGTAAAAATATTTTAAATTAATTGCTGAAAATAGCTTACTTCGGCTCAAACACAAATTTCCAGATCATCAGTCACGTCCGACGTTCACAGAACATTGTCACATAATTTCAATTACAATTATAATACATACCCCGTATAATATTTTAAAAATTTTTCAATTCATACGATTCGTAAGAGCCCTGGTGAGGTATACTCTTATAGTTTAACAGTCAACGATATGTATTTATGAAATTCAAAAATGTACCCAGCATAGATCCAGTTTGGCCATCCCTAGCCAATTCATTTCACCCCTGTCGATTCCTTCTCTGGAATGACAATTGTCGTTGACATTTAAATCTTATGTATTGTAATCGCAACCAAACAATAAACAAATCAAAATGAATATTTCGCAGGTAGGGATTTGCAGATAGCAGATAATACTTTATTCGGGTTGTTCATGTTCATTTCAATTTTCACTCCACAAAGAAACATACCATCGTGCTTGGTTGTATTTATTTATATGAATGAATCTATCAAAATATGACTACCTATATTCATCATTCGTAATCAATGGATATTTTCATAAAAACCTTTTTGCAGGTAGGATTTCCTCACATATAGTGTAATCTTCTTTCTTTTAATTCAGTTCAAACGACCTCAGAAATCACAGAGAAACGAACTATATTTCTAAAATAGTGTTTTTAAAATTCCATTCCCTCAATTTTTATTTAACAAAATCTTGACATTTCTGTTTCGTACGGGCGGTAGAAACCCATTTTCATATCCAAGTAGAGAGTTAAGACCGAAAGACGAGAATTATTCCATTCTGTCACAATTTTTCACGAAGAAACCCGAACGGGTTTCGAGAAGAATCGTCTTGAAAACATAGACCTTGCGGCAATTGTATAGAATCACAGAATAAACCGTTCCACTCGGTTTATGCGGGAACAATTGAAATTGAGTAGCCTCTATTTATCTGCACATCTTTAGAGCTTTATCGAATAATAATAATTTTTTATTCAACATTAGTGAAATTCACGGAGGGTGAATCGATGCTGGAGTTGAATTAATATTATTTCGGTTTTTTTTGGAGAAAGCACCCACTGCGATTCAATTATATAGAGGGTGTCCCATATGCGTTGCCTATTATTAACAAATACTTTCCATCGAGTTATTTCGGCTGTTTCTGCTTACGGGTTCTTAATTGATAAAATATTTTCGATTCATATACAGGGTGTCACATCTGAGTTGCAAATTCCTAGCGCTGACTTTCACCAGAGTTTTCCTCAAGTTTTCGTGTTTTTCCGCGTACGGGAGCTAGATCAATAAAATGTCATGCAGGGTGTGCGATTTATATGTTCTTTGGTGTTTCTTGCGCTCTTTCGGTTTTTTGTGCTTCTTCGGGGTTTTTCGCCTTCCTTAGAGTTTTTACGCCCTTTCGGTTTTTTCGCGCTCCTTCGGGGTTTTTTGGGTTCTTTGGATTTTTTGCGTTCTTTCGTGTTACTTCGGGTTCATTCGTGTTTTTCGCGTTCATTCGTGTTCCATCGGGTTCTTCCGTGTTTCTTCCAGTTCTTTTTATGTTTTTTTCGCTCTCGACGGGGTTTTTTGCGTTCCTTCGAGTTTTTTCGGGTTCCTTTGCGCTTTTATGATCTTTCGTGTTTCTCTGCGTTCTTTCGTGTTACTTCGGGTTCTTTCGCGTTTCTTCTGGTCATTCATGTTTTTTCGCTCTTTCGTATTTCTTCGGGTTCTTTCGTGTTATTTCGCGTTTCTTCGTGTTTCTTCCAGTTCTTTCATGTTTTTTCTCTTTCGACGGATTTTTTTTGCGTTCCTTCGGGTTTTCTTGGATTCCTTTGGGATTTTTGTGTTCTTTCGTATTTCTTCCCGATTTTCTGTGTTTCTTCGCTTTCTTTCGTGTTTCTTTGCGTTCTTTCGTGTTTATTCGGGTCCTTTCGTGTTTTTTCGCGTACTTTCGTGTTTTTTCGCGTTCTTTCGTGTATCTTCGCGTTCTTTCGTGTTGCTTCCAGTTTTTTCGTGTTGAAAGCAAAAAGCTTTCAACGGTTTTTTGCGTTCTTTCGAGTTTTTTGGGTTCCTTTGGGCTTTTTGTTTTTCGTGTTTCTTTGCTTTCAACGGATTTTTTGCCGTGTTTCGTGTTTCTGTGCGCTTTATTGATCTATGGGCCTCATTTATCTATGGTCTATATTGATCTATGGGCTTATGGATCTACTGGCCTATATTGATTTACGGGCCTCATTTAACTATGGTTTATATTGATCTATGGGCTTATGGATCTACTGGCCTTTATTGATCTACGGGTTTTTTGATCTACAGGCTTATGGATCTACTGGCTTACTAGTATGATCCTAAAACCTGTAAGACTATTACATCTTGTAATGTTCTAATAAATGAAGAGTTGAACTACAAGTCGTATGAATCAAAGTTATCAGTCCCAAATGATGATTTAACAGTTTCGTCTGAATCTGTTAAGTCTAGTGAGAATGTTTCTGTTACGCCCTCTGTAGGCAATTCTCTGTTGCGTCCATTACGGATCTATCAGTTGTGCCACCTGCTGGCAATTCTGATGTATCAGTTGCAAACAATCCTGTTGATATCAAATCAGTTGAACAAAACTCTGGTTCTGTAAGAACTACAAGTCCAGTACAGAGTAGCTCCAACAATCTTGTTGATAAAACAATTGCTACAAATATGTTAGAAAATGTTTCAGTTAGCTCTCAGATAAATAATGACATAGAATATGAAGAAATATCACAGCCAGATGATTTTGATGGCAGTGAAGCCAGTGGAATTGATATGCCGCAAATTTCAGTTAATGCCACAATTTTGAATCCATTTGGTTTTGTATATGATACAAAAATCTATCAAACAAGTAACTCACCTCAAACATATCTGGAAGCAATGACATGTTCAGAAAGTAGTAAATGAATTACTGCCATTCAGTCCGAACTCGAAGCTATAAACCTACATGAAGTTTGGGAAATTGTGGAAAGAAAACAAGGTATGAAAAGTATTCCGTTGAAATGGGTATTTACAGTTAAGGACAATGGTGTATGTAAGGCTCGTTTAGTTATTGTAGGATGCAAAGATACTGAAAAGTATACTCCTGAGAAACTGCATCTCCTACACCAGCTTTATCAGTTGTTAAATTATTATTTGCATTGTCAGTTTCTAGGAATTGGCATGTTGAACAGCATTTCTTCATGGTGAAATTGATCGACCAAAATATGTAAATGTTCCTGAAGGAATCAGTCTTGATAAATCAAAGGTAATATTGAAATTACGAAAAGCTCTTTATGGATTATCTATAGCACTGAAATGTTGGTTTATGACACTTGATAATTTTCTGAAGGGTTCTGGTTTTGAATCAAATTTACGAGAACCATGTTTATATAAGAAAAAGGAAGATAGTAATATCATTTTGATTTTAGTAGGTATATAGGAAGTCCGGGAGAGTCCGACCACTTTTTGTTTTCAGCTGTGCAATTTCCAAGTAAGACTGTTTTTCGCAAATCTGACTTTTGCAAAGCAACCTTAGGCAATTTGGGCTTGATAATTTATGAAGAAAACTTAGAATATATTCAGCTAATTTGAGTTTTCAACCAAAATGTGAAATTCTGTTTTTGGTCGATCTCTCCCGCCTGTCCGGGTTAGACCGACCACCCGTTGTGGGAAAGACCGACCATACACACTAAGAAGCAAATAAATTTTAAAATTGATTTATTAATCACACACTTACAAATATCAATCCTGAAGCGAAAAATATTTTTAACAAAGCGTTTAGCAATTATCCGATGTCTTATTTTTTAATTTTTTTTCAATTTTGCACAGTCATCGCATAAGTTTTCAAATTTTGAACAACCAATATGGAACCATCGCTTGCATCTTAAACACTGGAGCCAGTCATCTTTTTTGTAGTCTTCGTTTCGAACAGACTCAATTGCATTATTCAAGGCTGCTTCGCTCCACTTAGCACGAGTATCATTTTTCCTCGCATAAACTGTAGGCATTATGATCTGCAACAAGAAATATACTGGTTTACCATATTTACCACAATTAACATAGTATTTACATTTTTGCACGGTCGATCTCTCCCGAAATGATGTGGTCGCACTATCCCAATCTTACGGGTGAGACCGACCACCAATTTGGCAATATTCAGAGAAGAATTTGTTTGAAAATTTGAGGTTAGAGCATGGTACAATGTGCGTTTATTCACTATGTATACAAATAACTTCAAAAACTTACCAGGTTTTCCAGCACTGATCAATAGAAAAAGTATGTGAATAATTTTCACACGCTTTGAAAACACTTAAACTATATTTTAGTTCGAAATACCACTGATAACGCGACACAATTGCACGCACATCAAACAGTAAAGAAACTGAACTGCTTTCTCCAATCTTGGCGCGCTGCGTTGCCAGACCGCATAGAAAGTGGCTCTGGTCGGACTCTCCCAGTGGTCGGACTCTCCCGACTTACCCTATGTTGATGATCTATTAATTACAGGTAGTTGTAGAAACCTTATTCAGGAAAATGTGAATATGTTGAAGTCACGTTTTAATGTAAAACAATTTGACTTTCCTACTAAATTTCTTGGTTTGGAAATCACTAGATCAGAAAATCAGTTGTTTCTTCATCAAACACAGTTTGTAAATGAAATACTGAAAGAATTTGAATGGAAAACTCGAATTCAGTTGATACTCCTTTAGTTCCTCAAGGAAGTCATAAAAGTCAGGAAGTAACGAATGAAGCAAATTTTCCGTATAAGAAAGCTATAGGTTCCCTACTGTATTTAAGTATGTTCACAAGACCTGATATATCCTTTGCCATAGGTTATTTGGCTAGATTCCAAGCTAATCCACAATAGTATCATTGGACATCAGTTAAAAGAGTTTTCAGATATTTGAAACGTACAAGTCAGTTAGGTCTAAAATTCACAGCAGGATTTCCAATTTTGTCATATTATTGTGATGCAGATTTTTCAGGTGATAAGTATGGTCAAAAGTCGACTACAGGCTTTGTGATTTATGCATTTGGCAACCCTGTTGTATGGTGCTCAAAACTTCAATCAACAATAGCACAAAGTTCAGCAGAAGCGGAATTTATTGCACTTGTAACGAAGCAGTTTTGTTTGCGTGGCAGAAACCCCTTGACCTTGATCGACTCCAGCGAGATCGCGTCGAGCGGTGGGGACACCGACCGATCATTCCCTCCTCCATCTGCAGTGCGCACGACTTATGTTGGTGGAGGGGACCGAGAATGGTATTTATAGGCGAGTCGAGCACTGGAACGGCAGTTCCTCGTACGGCGCGGAACTCAAAATAAGAGGAAAGCCTCTACCGTTTAGTGGGGAGGGTCCAGCCAGTGTTGTGAGTGCTCGTAGTGAGTTCAGTGGTAGGCAGACATACCAAGGTAGGAAAGGGGTATAGAGAGGGACCGGAGGACCACCTGTGGAGGACAAGATTCCAGGAGGTGAGTGTGAGGTTCGATCGTTGAGACCGAACGACGGCTGCAGGAGGGCGTTCAGGCATCACGTCCTTTACGAGTCCTTTAGCCGGTATTGCGGATTCGACATCTGGGTGCCGAGATGGGCAAAGCTCAATCGTCCCTAGGTGGTGGGCCGTTTTATCTTGGCGGACTCCTGCTGTCCATCTCTCGGAGCTGACGTTGATGTGCGAGATTGGCAAAGCTCAATCGTGCTGAGACCGAAGTTTTCCGTGACGTGGGCTGCTGCGCGGTGAGGGTCGTGTTGGCCACCCCCTGTTGTCGTTTGTCGAACCGACCCCTTAGAGGCACGGGTTCATCACGGGTGTCGGCTGGGTCCTTTAGCCGGTATTGCGGATCCGACATCTGGGTGCCGAGATGGGCAAAGCTCAATCGTCCCTAGGTGGTTGACCGTTTTACCTCGGCGGACTCCTGCTGTCCATCTCTCGGAGCTGACGTCGACGTGCGAGATGGGCAAAGCTCAATCGTGCTGAGACCGAAGTTTTCCGTGACGTGGGCTGTTGCGCGGCAGGCACTGGGTTGGCCCGATCTTTGAGGGTACGGGATTCGTCACGGGTGTCGGCTGGGTCCTTTAGCCGGTATTGCGTATCCGACATCTGGGTGCCGAGATGGGAAAAGCTCAATCGTCCCTGGGTGGTGGACAGTTTACACTCGGCGGACTCCTGCTGTCCATCTCCCGGGGCTTTCTTTCACACGGCCTTAGTCACTTTCATGCATGAGCAATTTTCTGATGAGCGAATGCCTTATCTATTCTCTGCCTGATTCATTGGTATGCCTAACCCATTTTATGCCTACGTCATTTTTTGCTTGCCTAATTCTTTCTGATGCCTAATACATCGAGTAACTCGCCACTGTAATCGCTTTATGTGCACCTAAGCCCTTCACGGAATGTTACTGGACTTCGAGCAGGTGATTGACAAGTGGATTTGGGACTTGGGTTTTAGAGGTTAAGGACTGTGAAGATTTTGTGATATAGATTAAGGACTGTTGTACCTGATACGAATTGTTGATTTGTTTTAAGGACTGTGAGACCCATTATTTTGGAATGTTTGTTTATTTGGTGTGAATAGAGAGTAATTTTTTTAGTTAATCGCGTGTTTTATTGGTGACACCTCTACTTCCAAGAGCTACCCACTTCATTCTCCACTGGAGTTCACTCCTAGACTCGAGCTTCTGGACATTCCGGAGGAGCTCGATAGGTGAGGTGACGCCCTCAGAAGCAAATAGTCTGGCGCCCGAGTTTACTGATAAAGGAACTGCACGTAAGGGCGTTACAATTCTGGCGCCGGAGCAGGGACGTTGGTTGTTGGAGTTTGAGGTTGTTGGAGTTTGAGGTTGTTGGAGTTTGACGTTGTTGGATATCCTGAGGAAGTAAGGATGGATGTGGATATGCTTCGGAGTGACGAACTCGTATGGGAGTTGCGTGCCCGGAGGTTGGAAGTTGGATCCACTGAGGATGAGGATAGGCTGATGCTAAGGAGAGCGCTGTCGAGAGGAATGGACATGCCCGAGGATGTGGAGTTGGATACCCCAGTGGAGCTGGCGATCTGTGGTACGAAACTGAGCGAATTGTTGGAAGATGTTCCGAATTTGACACTGGAAATACACGAAATGTATATAGGAGGATGTTCAGCCGTCTGGAGCATGTTGAGCATAGATTGAGGTTGGTGAAGCCAGGCACCATGGAGGAAGGAATGACGAGAGACAGAATGATGGGAGTTTTGGAGGACGCTCGAATAGCGTTAGAGGATGCACGTAGCATCGCTGGATTGGCCACGGAGGCGACCGAGACGCCGTCTTTAATTGATGCGCCGATACCTGTAGATAATATGCCGGTTTTGGTACCGATGACCGATAGGACTTACCGAGCAAGAGAAGTTAGAGACCAGAGGCTGTCAGTCGACATCGACGGCAGAGACGAGGAATTTCAAATGATTGGGACGAACACACGACCTTGTGGGATACGAACGACGACTGGTTCTATCAATCGCCGGATTTTTGATTCATTACGGAGCCGGGTGCGCAGAGAGACTGTGCCCACGACGACAGAGATACCAAGACGTGGATTCACTGAATCAACGAGGAGAGCATCAGTACAGAATGCAAACATAGTAGGGAGCACAATAGAGTCAGTGGAGTCTGTGGTTACACCACTACCGGTGCAGACAAGGAGACAAGAGAGAGAAACACCAATTCCTCCACCACGGGAGGACGAGAGGAGTATGTACCACATCTACCCCACTCGTGCCCCCACAGTCCCATTGTACATGTGGAACGTACATTATGACGGCTCGGGAAGTATCACAGCGTTTCTGGACGAGATCGAACAACTAGCAGAGTCGAGAAACCTGACACACGGAGAAGTCAATTTATGAGATATTGAGGGGTGATGCACGAGATTGGTATGTACCACGAAAAGCAAACTTAGAGAGCTGGGAAGATTTTAAGACCAAAATCAAAGAAGCCTTCTTGCCACCAAATTACGAAGAGTTGCTTCTCGAAGATATTAAAAGAGAACGCAAGGCAAAGATGAAAAACTTGTACTGTACGTGACTCGAATGCAAAACCTATTTCGAAAGCTGGTACATAACTGCGTAACTGAGACCGAGCAAGTCACAATTATCAGACGAGGCTTGTTGCCACATCTTCAGAGAGCACTCGTATTCCAGCATACCGATACAATTGAGGAACTACTGAATAAGGGCAAGGTGTTTGAGTTGGTACATTGGCAGGCACAACAGTATAAACCACCACCAGTACAGAATGCCATAGTAACACCAGAGCCGCATCTCGTATACCAAAGCCCGGAAACCAGACCGAATGTATCAGACACGAATGGATCTGAGGTACCGACTAGAACGTCGATGGAGTTACCACACAGGAATAGTGACACGGTCGTTAGAACGAACGTTGTCGCCCAGGAACCACGGGCTAGTCCCAATCGAAGAACTGTGAGGTTCAAAGAGGATACGATGGTATGTTTTAGATGTGGAGAGACAGGACATATGGTGAATAAAACTGCCGAAACCCCCCAAGATTTCCTGTCCACGGTGCGGGAGAGATGGCGTTTCTGCAAGAGAATGTGGTTGTTCGGAAAACTAAGTGAGGATTGCGCGAGGACGAGGCATCCGCAATCCTCTGAAAGACTAGCCTCGAAGTTAAATACCATACAGAGACATCCGCCAGATAATCGACCTATAATTTATGTCAGTGTGGAAGGGAGAGACTTTCGAGCGTTACTGGACACTGGTGCTACGAAATCATTCTTGGGAAGAATTGTGGCTGATTACTGCGATCGAATGAACATACCATCTTTCACACACCAGGCTACGGCGAAGGTAGCTGATGGACAGTCAGTATCAATTCCCAGAAGCTATAGACTTCCATTGCAGTTGCACGACGACTATATCACGGTGGATATGCTGTATATGGAGAGTTTACCGATAGACATAGTAGTTGGGACGGACGTACTGAGTGACTACGATTTTAACATTGAACTAAGATCTGTGTCCTGCTACTGCAGAGGTAGATTACTGAGATCTGTCGGAGAGGAATCACTGTCCTGCTCGAAAGCCGATTATAACCATGAAGAACTGGAACTTCCTGAGAAAGAAAGACGAGAGCTCAACCGCTTTCTGGACGGGGAACTTGAACAATTTGACGATTCCTCGGACGGAATCAAGACCGACCCTGACAAGGTGGCGGCGATACAGGCAATACCAGTACCCGGAAGTGTCCGCGAAATTAGAAGATTTCTCGGAGTGGCATCTTGGTACCGTCGCTTCATACCGAGTTTTCCCAGATTGTGGCACCGTTGACTCGCCTACTACGCAAGAAGCAGAAATGGCGCTTTGAGGCAGAGGAACTGAAATCTTTCGAACTACTGAAGAAGAAACTCACGGAGGCCCCAGTTTTGGCGTGTCCTGATTTTGAGCAGCCGTTCGTGCTGCAGACTGATGCTTCGGATCAAGGATTGGGCATAGCGCTGACCCAGAGTGTCGATGAGGTCGAAAGAGTTACGCTATGCTCGTAGAACGTTGTCACCGGCTGAACGAAATTACTCGACAACAGAGAAAGAGTGTCTGGCTATAGTATGGGGTGTGGAGAAGATGCGACCCTACCTTGAGGGATACCACTTTACAGTATTGACGGACCATCAGTCGCTCCGATGGTTGAATTCAGTTAAGAGCCCTGCAGGACGTATTGCCAGATGGATAGTCTACTTACAACAATTTGATTTCGACATAAAATACCGAAAAGGATCCTCAATAGAGTGGCTGATGCGCTGTCAAGAAGTCCATTGCCTGGCCCAACCGAGGGAGAGATTTGCTTGTCTGAGGAGACCAAGTGCAAATGGTATACGGGCGAAGTTGGCCGAAGTCGAAAATAATCCCGAGGCGTTGCCTGACTATTGCGTGAGCGATGGCAAATTATATCGACATTTCTTCGAGTCAAACGACTTGACTGAACCCGATATGTCCCGACCCTGGAAGCTGTGCCCCGCCAACCAAAGAGAGGCTCTTATGCGGGAAAATCATGATGCTCCAACAGCCGGACATATGGGGATAGCAAAAACTATTTGCAGGATGGCTAAACTATATTACTGGCCAGGAATGTTTAGGGACATAGCTAAATTCGTGAGATCGTGTCAGTCCTGTCAAAGATATAAAGTTTCGCAGCAACAGACTCCTGGAAAGATGCAGCCAAGTAGAGGAAAAGACCCTGGGATAAAGTTTGTGTTGACCTGGTCGGTCCATTACCGCGTTCTACCAGGGGAATACGTTTGTATTTGTGGCTCAGGATAAATTCACCAAGTGGGTGGAATTTCGTGCTCTACGTAAGGCGACAGCACCAGCAGTAACAAGGGCTCTCTTCGAGCAGGTGATTGCCAAGTTTGGTTGTCCTCGCACGGTGATATGCGCCAACGGCAAACAGTTTGTTAGTCGAGAATTTCAGGAGCATATTGAGGCAATTGGGAGTTCGAGTTCGATTCACACCGGTGTACAGCCCTCAAGCGAATGCGGTCGAACGGGCGAATCGAGCGTTGAAGACGATGATATCGCAATTTTGTGAAGGCGATCATCGTAAATGGGACGAGAGACTACCCTAGCTGGCTATGGCGACGAATCTGGCGAGACATGAGTCGACGGGATTTACTCAGTCGTTCCTCAACTTCGGCCGTGAAATGAACATACCAAGAGTGGTTGTTGATGGCGATGGTCCCAGAGAGGAGCCAGAAGACCGAAGCCGATGAAGAGGATGCTCAGGACATCAGTCGCGAGGAGGTCCGAAGTCACGCGAGTCGGGTAAACGGCTACGCGAAGTGTTTGAATTGGTACGGGTGAAGTGGGTCGGGCATTTACCCAGCAAAGCCGCTATTATGATCTCCGGCGACGGGAATGGAGATGTAGAGTGGGAGATGAAGTCTGGCGCCGGGAACGACCGCTGTCTTCAGCTGCGAACCAGTTTTCGGGCAAACTGGCGCCGAAATTTTCTGGACCATATATTGTGACCAAAGTAGTTTCACCGGTGGTCTACGACTTGCGAGACGGATCGGGCAAGAGGTTAAGGCATATTCATATAAAAGACCTGAAGCCCGCTAGCGCGTCCTATGTCTCAGACGCGTCGCCCTCCCAAATGAACGCATAGTGCGCGTCTTTTCCCCCCGCATGACAGTAGTGCGCGTCACCGTCCTCCCAAATGAACGCATAGTGCGCGTCTTTTTCGACATGACAGTAGTGGGCGTCACCGCCCTCCCAAAGGAACGCAGCGTGCGCCTCACAAACGCCGACAAACAGTAGAGAGAATTGCTGATTTAGGCTAAGATTTCTCTTGTATGTTATCGCTAATTTAGGCTAAGATTTTCTCTCATATTGTTGATTTAGGCTAAGATTTTTCTCTTATGTTGTTGATTGAGGATAAGATTTTCTCTTATGTTGTAGATTTAGGCCAAGATTTTTCTCTTATATTGTTGATTTAGGATAGGATTTTCTCTTATATTGTTGCTTTAGGATAAGATTTTCTCTTTTTATGGTTGATTTGGACTAAGATTTTCTCTTGGTTTTATTAGGCTAAGGTCCTTTCTTCATCCTTTTTGTGGTCAGGAAGGGAAGAGAAAAAAAATTTCTTTTTATGGAAGTAAGGAGAGTGTAACGAAGTAGTTTTGTTTGCGTGGCAGAAACCCGTTCACCTTGATCGACTCCAGCGAGATCGCGTCGAGCGGTGGGGACACTGACCGATCATTCCTCCTCCATCTGCAGTGCGCACGACTTATGTTGGTGGAGGGACCGAGAATGGTATTTATAGGCGAGTCGAGCACTGGAACGGCAGTTCCTCGTACGGCGCGGAACTCAAAATAAGAGGAAAGCCTCTACCGTTTAGTGGGAGGGTCCAGCCAGTGTTGTGAGTGCTGGTAGTGAGTTCAGTGGTAGGCAGACATACCAAGGTAGGAAAGGGGTATAGATAGGGACCGGAGGACCACCTGTGGAGGACGAGATTCCAGGAGGTGAGTGTGAGGTTCGATCGTTGAGACCGAACGACGGCTGCAGGAGGGCGTTCAGGGCATCACGTCCTTTACGAGTCCTTTAGCCGGTATTGCGGATTCGACATCTGGGTGCCGAGATGGGCAAAGCTCAATCGTCCCTAGGTGGTTGACCGTTTTACCTCGGCGGACTCCTGCTGTCCATCTCTCGGAGCTGACGTTGATGGGCGAGATGGGCAAAGCTCAATCGTGCTGAGACCGAAGTTTTCCGTGACGTGGGCTGCTGCGCGGTGAGGGTCGTGTTGTGGCCACCTGTTGTCGTTTGTCGAACCGACCCTTAGAGGCACGGGTTCATCACGGGTGTCGGCTGGGTCCTTTAGGCCGGTATTGCGGATCCGACATCTGGGTGCCGAGATGGGCAAAGCTCAATCGTCCCTAGGTGGTTGACCGTTTTACCTCGGCGGACTCCTGCTGTCCATCTCTCGGAGCTGACGTCGACGTGCGAGATGGGCAAAGCTCAATCGTGCTGAGACCGAAGTTTTCCGTGACGTGAGCTGTTGCGCGGCAGGCACTGGGTTGGCCTGATCTTTGAGGGTACGGGATTCGTCACGGGTGTCGGCTGGGTCCTTTAGCCGGTATTGCGTATCCGACATCTGGGTGCCGAGATGGGCAAAGCTCAATCGTCCTGGGTTGTGGACCGTTTTACCTCGGCGGACTCCTGCTGTCCATCTCCCGGGGCTGACGTTGATGTGCGAGATGGGCAAAGCTCAATCGTGCTGAGACCGAAGTTTTCCGTGGCGTGGGCTGCTGTGCGGCAGGCACTTGGCTCGACCTCGGCCCTGTCGTTGTCGCGGGTGAACGAGCGGTGGTTTGCACATGCGCACACCATACCGCCGGTCAGTCCGATTTTGGGCTGGGCCTTGGCAGTTCTCTTCGAGGGGTTCTGTTGCGCGCGGACACTAGTTGCGCCGTGCGGAACCGTGCCCCAGGACCCCCTCCGCTTGTATGGTCCATGTTGGCCTGAGTGAGGCTCTGGTTTCCGCCCCCCCCTCTCGCTTTAACCCCGTGATATTATTATTTTTTCACACGGCCTTAGTCACTTTCATGCATGGGCAATTTTCTGATGAGCGAATGCCTTATCTATTCTCTGCCTGATTCATTGGTATGCCTAACCCATTTTTATGCCTACGTCATTTTGCTTGCCTAATTCTTTCTGATGCCTAATACATCGAGTAACTCGCCACTGTAATCGCTTTATGTGCACTCTAAGCCCTTCACGGAATGTTACTGGACTTCGAGCAGGTGATTGACAAGTGGATTTGGGACTTGGGTTTTTAGAGGTTAAGGACTGTGAAGATTTTGTGATATAGATTAAGGACTGTTGTACCTGATACGAACTGTTGATTTGTTTTAAGGACTGTGAGACCCATTATTTTGGAATGTTTGTTTATTTGGTGTGAATAGAGAGTAATTTTTTAGTTAATCGCGTGTTTTATTGGTGACACCTCTACCTCCAACAGCTACCCACTTCATTCTCCACTGGAGTCTACCTAGGCTCGAGCTTCTGGACATTCCGGAGGAGCTCGATAGGTGAGGGTGACGCCCTCAGAAGCAAATAGTCTGGCGCCCGAGTTTACTGATAAAGGAACTGCACGTAAGGGCGTTACACTTACTCATGCTACTAATGAAATTCTATTTCTAGCACATTTATTAGAAGAGACTGTGGGTCTCACAGCATTTCCAGTTAATATTCAGTGTGGGGAAACCACTTATGGAATAATATCTTTATGACATTATTTTAGAAAATAATAAAAATGCTGAGACACGTCAACTTTTGAATTCAGTTGTGCGTTATGTAAACATAAATTTAAATGTACAGGGTGATTCACGTAAATCTGCTATAGTCGGTGTTCTCTTTTTTTAATGAAACACCCTGTATATTTGTATATTTTTGAAATCCCCTTAATGAACCGATTTCAATAAACTGAATTTGTATGGTCAATTATGAATTGTACAGGGTGAAATTTTTATTTTTACAATTATTAAACACATACATAAAATAGCTGATGTATTTGATTTTAACACATTAAAATAAATGCTCAAAATGTTCTCCACCTAGTTGTTGGCAATAGCACAGTCTCCTATAGAACTCCTCCTTAACTTTGTTTAAAGTTTGAGGTGAAATATTCCGTATTTCTGTAGTTATCCTGTATTTGAGGTCTACAATGCTAGTTGGTTGTGTTGCATATACTTCCAGATATACATCCAGCGGCGTAAGGTCTGGCGATCTAGCTGGCCACTAATAGTACCTCTTCGTCCAATCCATTTATTGGGGAAGAGTTCTCTAAATAAGTTCTTACCATTAAAGCATAATGGGGTGTTGCCCCTGTCTTGCTGAACCAAACATTTTCATTCGGTAAGCTAGGATCTATTGCGTTGGGATATAAGTTTGCCAACGCAGAATAACTTCATTTGTAAGCATATTTAAATATTTTGCAGCTGTCAAATTTCCATCTATAAATATAGGACCAATAATATGGTCGCCTATGATACCGGCCCAAACGTTCACCTTTTGAGGGTACTGAGTATGTGTTTCACGCATCCAATTAGGATTCTCTGCTGACCAATATCTACAGTTCTGTCGGTTTACCTCCCATTCATTGTGAAGGTTGCTTCTGTCAGAAAAAGAATAGTACCAAGAGCTATCTCATTTCTGTTCAGATTATTCATCAATCTTTCGCAGAAATCCATTCTACGATCTGGATCGTCTTCTGTTAACTCCTGCACAAAAATCAATTTGTAGGGATGAAGTTTTTCTTTATGAAGACACCTTAGAACAGTTGTATGACTAACATTATTTTCACGGGCAATTTGACTCTTCGACACTTAACAAAATATTCACTTTCACATCATCTTCAACGAAGTTTGGTTTCTTTTTAAATGGTTTGACATGTCAAAGTTCTCTGAATTGTGCATGAATTTTAGACACTGTGCTTTGTGAAATATTAGGCAATTCGGGATACCTCTGATTAAATAAGTTTGCCACTTCAACTTGACTTCTGCAGTTATCCCTGTAGCCGATCATCATTAAAATCTCAATTCGGTGAATCTCAGTTAAATATTTCATTGTTATTTCGACAAGGAAAAAGTTTTTAACAAAGATTTTACTTTTTCAGTATAAACTGTCAACACATCAACAACCGACAGAATATTAAAACAATCCACATTATTTACCGATTTTGTCTAATTATTGGCGTTTCTATGCACTTTTTAGGTATTTATGATAAAATTCATTGGCGTACCAGGTTTTATTTAATTCAGAAGGTTTTCCAAATACGTCTAATAATTAGTTTAGATTTTTGATAAATCCGTATTTAGCTAATTTAAAAAAGTACCAATATTTCAAGTGAAATAAATTATTAATTTTAAAATTTCACCCTGTATAATTCATAATTGACCATACATTATTTAGTTTGTTGAAATTGGTTCATTAAGAGAATTTCAAAAATATACAAATATACAGGGTGTATCATTAAAAAGAGAACACCGACTATAGCAGACTCACGTGTATCACCTGTACATTTAAATTTATGTTTACATAACGCACAACTGAATTTAAAAAGTTGACGTGTCTCAGCATTCTTCATAATTTTCTAAAATAATTTCATAAAGAATATTATTCCATAAGTGGTTTCCACACTGTATATGAAGACAATGAAGCAGCAAGACGTAACTGTCTAGCTAGCACAAGTAAAAGCCGCTTGAAGTATGTGGAACGTAAATATTTATTGATTCGTCAACATGTAAGTAAAAGAAAATTAATATTGTGAAGATCAATACCAATGATCAGATTGCTGACATTCTCACAAAACCATTGAATGCAGCAAAGCTCACTAAGTTTCGTGATCACCTTGGATTTTATGAGGTTTGATTTGCATGAAAATGTAATAAGATGATAACCAAGTAATAAGCCATAATAATTAAATATTATAGGAAGAAAATGAGAAAAGTCAACGACAAACTCAAAACATGCTCTGTTTGATCAAACATTTCATAATTAATATAAATTTTTTTCAGTAATTATGTATACCTTATCTGAGTGTTATGAATGATCTTCGATCTCAAACATACTCTGATAATGAATTCTATTGTTTATCTCAGTATCTTGAAAGGATCTTCGATTCCTTAGGTACTTTGGTAATATGTCTGTTGAGTATTTTATCTGTATATTGTGGAAAGGTTCTTCGTTCCTGGAAACACAATTTGAGGATACTCAAAATTTGTTGTATATTTGTTCATTTGAGTTATTATTGGAAGGGTCTTCGGTCCCGGAAGATATACTTTAATGAATATACATGTTGAAGTGTTCATTTGAGTCATGTGGTAAGGGTCTCCGGTCCTGGAAACATACTCTTACGAATACTAGTGTCTTGATTTGAAGGTCTCCGGTCCCTGGTAATGATAGATGCGAAATCAAAATTCTGACCACATATGTGTGTAATGAATTAATCATGTTAGTCCGATATGATGGAACATACTATATATGTGATCAGTCATGTCATTTATATGTTGATCTACTATGTGATATGTATGTATTATACCATATGTATCTGTTGATCAGTTTAAGTTGATATGATGGTATAATATCAGTTGTGGGAAGGGTCTCCGGTCCCTAAAAACAATGTGTTGATACCATACCAAATATTAAGGACAGTTGGTTCGCTATAAGAAACCCTATTCCATTGCCTCACAGCAATAACTCCACTGTTCCACAGTTCCACTGACAATCCTGTTGTAGGTTTAAGACTTGATTTATATAAATTAAAAAAAAAAAAACTATATATGGTATACTATATATATATTCTATATTTCTTAGTTTATCAGAAGTCACTTAAATGGAACTTTCAGATTTCTGTTGATTAGTTGTCAGGTCCTCAGTTTGGGAGGGTGTTGAAGTAAGAACTGCTGGCCAAAGTAGATTTGGGACCAGTCCACTTCTATAAAACAACCTGATGACAACTTATGTTCGGCCTAATGCGCTAACTAACAGTGCAAGAAACCTGTTCTGTCAGGAATGCGAATAGATAAAGACTATTCTCACTGTAAGTAGATTAAAACGTCCATCAGCCATTTTGTGTAATTAACCATTTTGTTAAAACATGCTTTGTATAAATCGAGTTATTCATTGTGAAAATATCACCCTTACAAATATAATTCAAGATGGTCAGCACGTATCAAGACGTAGAAACACAAATTCAAAATGACGAATTATTATCAAGCATAGAGCAAAGTCCATAAATTGTATGTTCTCTTTAAGAGTTAAGTTAAAGGCCAGTATAAACGCCAACTGACATTCTTACGGCATACAGAATAAGGTAACGGCTTACGGCATAAGGTACCGGCCAGTATAAACGAGGCCTAAAGGTAAATCAAGTTAAGTAATATTTGTCGGAGTAGAGTCCTCTTCGAGCCATTCGAACAGTGAATGATGGTGGTATGTATGGCCGGATGGAAACAGTTCAGATCAAAGACATAGGGTTGCATATACTCAAGGTTGATACATTGACATTTGCTCAAAACAGAAGCACGTTTTTCTAGTTCTCTTTAATAGAAAAAGCAAGAAAATCGCCACTGTTAATGTGAAATAATCAACAAAGCCATATCTTGAATGAGATATATAACCATTCACAGCTTTTCTTGAGTTTTCTTCGAAGCCCAATCATCCTTCTTCTCTAAAAAAGGTTTTTTTCATATAGAAATTTATATTTTTCTACCAGTAATCTCATGTCCTTTTAGTTGAGTTATTAATTCCAAGTCAAATTAGGAAAAACTCACCTCGGAACGGAATTTTCTTGTGGAAAGTATGAAATGGCAAACTTCAGGAAACCACGAAGAATTGTTACTCCACTATACAGGGTGAGTCTTTGACCACTGCGTTAATTTTAACCATAGGTTCTTGAGATCAAGAGAAACACTTTTTCCATTACGGTTTTCCATATTCAGCTGCGTTAAAAGTTATAAGCAATTTAAGTTTTCACATTGGGCAAATACCCTCTGTAGTCCAGTTTAGTTTGAATGGAAAATACCTTCCACAGCATCCACTATTGAATCTGAATTGTTTAAAAACATTATTTTCCCTTTAAAAAATAATTCACTCCCTCATGTTTCATCCGATGAGGTCCATATCTAGAAGGAAGATACAAAATACTAATTTTCTGGTAAAAAAATTTAACACCATAAACAGATTTTTGTTCTTCTACTATAATTTCTTTCTACTTCAAGATTATAAACCATCCTTTTTAGTGAGAAATTCCAAAAAAAAACCTCAGAATTATTAGATGTTATCATCATACATTTATAATATTCTTCTTAAAATTTCCAAATCATGAAAACCATCAATTCTATGAAAACTTCCAAGGCAAGAGGTTGTCACTGTGCTTTTTTTTTCACTCAAAGCCAGAAAAAATCATCTATGATTTTCCAAACACTGATATTTCTGAAGTTTCTTCTCCTTGACAGAGACCAGTGAACAGGTCTATGAGGTCTCTTGATATCATACTGTTAAAAATATGAAAATCTTTCTCCAAATCTTCAACACCAATGAATGATGTCACTACAAATAATTATTTTAAAGTGATGTTACTTTTGCTTGATGATTATTTTCTGTACTGAATCCCAATAAAAATTTACCTGGATAGATTACAAGTACTTAAGTAAATCATTAGTATGAATCTATTCTGTTCACACTATAATTACTGATTACTGAACATGCGTAAATTATTGGTTTTTATAATCTGAGTATCTGTTTTAATTACATGCTAACGTAGGAACATAAATATTGAATAATGGTTATTCATAGATTATGTCAAATTTTAAATCCTTACCATAGAATATTAATTTATTACCAGAACCCCAGGAGAGAAAAAAAATTAATGATTGCACTGTTTTTAAATGAAAGATAATATCCATAACCATTATTGATCTTTAGTTATAATATTATAACGTCTCTGTGGTGGGTAGTTCCCAATAAAATAGTGTTCTGTGGTTCCTTGTTGTTTTGATTCTGTTTGAAACTGTCAACAGTTATTTGTAGCTTTCTTTCAAAAAATGTGGAAAATATTGGAAGGATAATATCGATTGTTTGAAATTATTTAATTCAGTATGAAACGATTATGGTCAGAAAAATGCATTCTATTCTAATCTTTCTTGTTTATTAGTTTATAGCTTCCAGTTTCAATATTGATTGAATTTCAATTAACCATCCATCACAACAAACATTAAGAAATATTAAAGCTGAGTCAAATTCTATTATCTCCTAAGTTTGTGAACCAGGTTGAATTGGTGTATGACATAAATATAATAAAGGTACAAAACAAATCTAGGAGACCGGGTAGGAAGTTTTAAAACTCATATGAGCTTTAATTTGAAGCATTCCTATATTAGAATAGATATAATTTGATGAACCCTGAAAGTCTGAAGCTATAAAGGACCAGCTCTTCATAAAGACAAGTCTTCAATTTAACAGGTCCTGACAGAAAATACATTACCTATTTCAACGTTTATTACGACAATATACCAGAAGTACCTATGTGAGTGATGGGAAAACTTTTTCTCTATTTATTATGGAATATTACTCTGGATTAAATATTAAACAAGGTGCTAGACATCATAAACAATGAATACAGCAAATGGCAATTTAGATTTTGTGGTGAATGTAGGACAAAAAATTGTTCAGTGGTTAATTTCATCTATAGTGTTTAGTGGTGGAACCATAGACTGGAGAGATTTCCCAACCTTTTGTAGAAATATTTAATAAAGACATAAAATATGGCAACATTGAACAAATCTGATTATTGAAACATTTCAGCACAGAGTTGGATTTGGGAAAATAAGAAAATTTGGACAAAATTATATCGATTCAATTCCTTTCAACTTCAAATATCTCAAGAATGGTGCAATTTAGGAGAAAAGATGAGGAATGATTTTATCTGCAAAAAAGACTAATGATTCCAGGAGGTACGAGATACGGACCTTTAGTTCAAGCGATATTTGTTTTTCATGCAATTTAACCAATCTGTAGAGTAGTAGTGAGAAACCCACAAGAAATGGAATAAATCTAATGATGCCAAAATATGCATGACTGTTATCAAAAAACTTCTACAAAAGATCATTTCAATTGATATTGTCGTTTGAATATTAAAGGTGAAAATGCAGTTTTTATGAAATTTCAACACCCTATATCTTTTGAACGGGGCCAAATTTGGAAAAATGTTATAGGAAGAAAATGTTTGATTTGACGTCAAGAATCTATGGTTAAAATTAACGCAGTGGTCAAAGACTCACCCTGTATAGTGAACTATATAGTCAATTTGTCCGAAAAATCTACGGTTATCAAAAATAGAACTCTTCAAATTCATTTTAGAAATGTCCAGGAGTTTCACGCAAAAAATAAGATGAGGTAATGGTAAAATCATTGAAGGTTCACACAATTCGATTTATCAACTTTTGATTTGTACCATTATTATTCCAAGAAGCTGAAGAACAAAACCCACTTTTAAATTCATCCTATGAACTTCTGGTACTTCATTACATATAAAAATACTCATATATCTGCTCGTGAGTTTAGTCTACGACAACAAATTTTCAGAATATGTAGGATATCAATTATCTCGATATATGCAGAAATTTTTGTTGAGATACGACGAATATGTTATGGATGATGAAATATTTTCAGGATAATTTTCAGTATATTTTTTAAATTTTCTAACCGTACTCTTTTCTCTTCCAACGTTACACGAACTATTTTCAAGTCACGAATCGATCTGATCCGTATTCTGGAAGTTATTGAAGAAGGCAATTTCGATATTCTCATAACTGCTGAACTATTTGATGCAATAGTGAACTTGATCTTGATATTTGGGGAATTAACCTACTCCGTTACACTCATTTGGGTAAAACGGTTGAAATCTGTTCAATTTTTCTTAACTCGAGCAAGCGCACAAGAAGGTTGCGAAGTTTGAAAATTTTTTTGCCGACAGTCGAGGACGGATGAAGTCATTGTCAAGAACAAATACAGTTGCGACATCTATTGAATATTTCTCGCAATGTAAAAATCAATTAAAAGGAATTTATGTGAAGTTATCAGCGCCATCTCTCCAGGATCGTCCATACAACGACGTTCGTGATACATTTTCTCCATCG
>JARTUT010000535.1:0-81391 GCA_030674115.1 Micraspis discolor
CAACAGTGCGTAATAATCTGACAGGAAAATAGCGAACCCAACCTAACTTTTTAATATACAGAGTGAAATGTGTCAAACTTCCATGGCCAACCGAGTTACAAATAAACTTTGAATAGAGTATACGTATTATAACGGAACATCCAAAAAACGCGCATACATGTTTCTTTGAAATAAAACACAAACTATTTGCAATTTTTTCAAGCTGTTTTTTTATTAAAATATGATTCCTTACAATTATGAGTGGAATAGAATATCATTCAAATGTCCACCACCACTGCGTCTGCAGGCATCAATCCGAAAATCGAACTAACAATGGCTTTCTGTTATGTTGCTGGTGTTATTTTACGAATTGCAACTTGAATGTTGTTCTTTAGATCATTAATTGTTTCGGGCTTGTTAGCATACACTCAACTTTTCAAAACACCCCACAAAGAAAACCAATGGTTTAGGATCACATGACCTTGGAGGCCAATAGAAATTTGCATTTTGTGAAATTAGACATTGAGGAAATTTTGATCGCAAAAACGAAATGTTTTCTCGAGTTGTGTGACATGTAGCACCGTCTTGCTGAAAATAGACGTCAGACACATCAATATGACTCAACTGTGTCCATGAAAGGTCTCTCAACATTGATTGGTATCGCTCAGCATTCACAATGACAGCATTTCCAGCACCATCTTCGAAAAAATGGCCCAGCGATTCCATTTGCCCAAAATGCACACCAAACAGTAACTTCTTGTGGGTGAAGGGATTTTTCATGAATAACACGAGAATTTTCATCAACCCAGATAAGACAATTTTGCTTATTGATGAATCCATCCATTGTGGAATGAGCTTCGTCACTAAACAAAATATAGCTGGAAAACAATGGATCTGTTGTTCGTTTTTCAATAATCCAACAACCGAAATTACTACATTGTTAATGGTCTCTTTCATTCCGGGTTAATTGAATTTTATATGCGTGTAAATGCAAATTTTTATGCAAAATCCTCCATAAGGAGCCATAAAATATGCCCAATTTGCGCAATTTGATGTCTGTGTCGATTGATGAGAGAAAACACTATGCAAGCGAAATAAACTAAGAATTCTGCGAGTGTCACTGCGAAATAAATCAAGGAAATGCGGGAAAACGTGTGTTTCACAACCAAAAATCCAAAAATCAACTTAATTGTTCTTCAAAATATGCAAATCATATGTTAATAATAATAATAATAATAATAATATAATTTATTGATCCTTTCATACATATGGGTTAAATATATGGGCACGCGTAAATTATTAAAACGAAGGAAATTGGACAATTTTATATGTCAGCAACTCACAATGCAGAATCCGCACACAACGTTGCGGACACAACAATGGTATAATATAATATAAAGATGAAAGATTTAAAAGCTCTGTGTAAATTATAAGAAAATTGGTGGCAATTTTATTGATTTGTAATGCCATTCATTCTTCACTTTTATGATTGAAACATTACTGAAATTCTAACGGAAAAAAATAGAATAAGATCTCACTAGTCTATACAGAAAATGGCTCCAGAAAAAGTTTTCAAGATAAGATATTTCACATTATTTTTTTTTCAATTATAAAAATGTAGATATAATGCATTTCATACTTTTGTTTTATTTTGTTTATTGCCCTCCATCTTCCAAAGGAAGGGCAAGAGTTTCCATATTTTCAGGTTTATTGTCCAAATATCTCGTTCACGTTCGTTATTGTACCAAATGAGCAGAAAGAATTTTTCGAAATCCTCAGGCTATAAAATTGCTGAAGAATTCCGAAACTTTTTCTTGAGTATCCGATTACTCATAAGTGCTTTATCATATTCTAACAAAATTCTTCGCATATATAAAGCTTATTGATGCCTTACAAATTCTGAAAATCCATTTTCGTAGACTGAACCTACGAAAATATATATAAGGATTTTTTAAGAAGGGAACTTAATGAGTCACAGAAGTTCATAGGGTACATTGAAACAATATTCCTTTTTTCTATTATACTTCTACGAACAATTGGGAAAAATCGAACAATGATTAATTGGAGTTTGTGAATCTTCATTGAATAAACCATCATGGATTCTGTTTTTTGAGAGAAAAATTATACAATTCCTGTAAATTTCTATAAGGAATTAAATGAGTTGTCTATTAATCAATCAATCGATTGTTTCGGTTCTACTGAGTATCACAATGTTCCAGATTCCTGGAAAAGACTTTTGAACAAGCGCGCAAAAACGTTTCTCTTACATTTAATATACCATGCTTTTATTACTCGGCAAAAAAAACTTTTAGGTTTGAATTGTTTAGTCACAGAATTCTTTCTAATTGAATATAACTCAGTTGCAATAATTTTGAGAACATGTGAAAATCAGAAAACATCATTAGATATCTGTCCTAGTTGGTGCATGTTTGGATGTATTTGATATGATACATATTCCCAATTCCATTGTCGTAGCTTTCTGTGTTTTATAATTTTTTTTCATTATTCATTCATCACTTACTGTTGATTTGAGTTTGTCATAAGTGCCAAACCAAAATCGTGCTCTGCAAAAGTTCAATGTACGCAAAAATCATGTGAAGGTTTAGAAGATTAGATTTGGAAGAGTTATTGCATTTGTGTAATTTGGATTGGAATATACAAGGTATTTCAAATCATAAGGGTTTGCCTTGATTACGGATAGAACAATTTCCGGATTATGTAGTCATATATTCATAGATATGTGGTATTTCATAATTCAGGATCTTACTGGAAAACACATATTCTGAATAATTTTTGATGGAATCGACATGCCTACTTTTGATTGATTTTTAGAAGAAAGGAAATTTCAGCTTTTGAATAAACTGTGAGTTGTTATTTTATTTGAGATATAGGCCCGTTTATTGATCGTGGTACTATAATTTTCACTTTCTTCCAGAGTGCCGGAAAAATATTCATAGACTAAAACACGCGCGCAAAAGATCCATCTTCACGTAAGTGATCTCATAAATTTCTTTTCTTCATACCGGGAACCTGCTCAGATGACTTTTGGCTGGTTTTTCAGGTACGTAGATATGCTGAGTACATGAGACTCTATTGACAACACAATGCTTCATCTAGGTGAAACAAAAATTGAAATGAAATCTTAGATTATTAAGGATTGAAAAACTCAACAGGGTTTTTTGGTAGACAAATCGAAATATATTCAATTTCCCGGGGCAACACAAGATTTTAACCTAATTTAAGTGACACCGTACAAATTGGTGATCTTCACTTGATAAAATTTCTTTATTCTTCGTGAACACCATGCCGAGGCTCTTAAATATTTCAAACGGAGTAGAATTCCAAAAAGTGGTTCTGATAATATACGTCCCTTTATAATTCATGAATCCATCCATTAAATAAATGAAATAGTAATCGGCACAATAAGTCTATATGTAAGTATAGCTTTCAAAAATTTTTTTTAACAAAACATTTTTCATTTCAACGATTTTCATCAAAATTCCGTGAAAACATCCAATACAATAACAGAGTATTTCTATCAATTGAGTTGCAGTCGAATTATAAAAACTGACTGAGTAATTAACACTTATTTGACTTCCAAGAATTGTGAGACATCAACACGAGCACTCAAGTTTAATTCGTTTTCATTTGACGATGAGTTAACACGGTGTTAGTACAGTGTTATCTTCAAATGGTCTGCCTTTAGTGTTCTAGCTGTTCCTTTCAATTAAGTATTATGTTGTTCGATTTCACAATCAAAAAAGAATCGATGGCACATATTCTGCTAGCTGTCCCTGTGTTAGGCTGAACCACATATCCTGGTCGTATTTTTTGATAAATATTAGTGCTAACAGTTCATATCTAGCAGTCGTAATGTAGAGACGTTGAAAATTTATCATGGAAAAATTTTAGAAAAATCAACGTGTTTTGATCGTTAAAACATTTCATCAGAATCATTCATCCAATACTGACAATAAGATAATTAGGCGGCATTTCTGAGTGAAACAACAGACCCGCAAGACGTAGTAAATGATTTCGAAAATATAGAATCTGATTTCGAAGAAAGAGATGAATCAGCAGGTTCATTAATCTTACGGTCATGTGACTACAAAAACTCAAATATGTTGATAATGGCTTGAATTTTATTGTTAAGAAATACATAATCCACTTCGCCCAATTGAATGCAGCTATTTTTCAAATAAAATAAATGAAAAGGAGTCGTCCCTAAAAAAAGTGATAACCTAGCTTACAAAAACAGCCTTTATAATAACCAGAATTGTAGAAGTGTAATAAAAAAATATTTCAACAGCAAACATTTAAGCACGAAATTTCAATGAGAGAACATTCAGCATTCATAAGTTAACCAGAAAAAATTTTTTTTTTCTTCAAATTTTGAAGGATATATTTCCTAAGAGATACATTTTGGAAAATTTGGATTGCATTCTCAATATTTTCATTCACAAAATTAAGGAGTGTCTTTATTTTCATTAAAATGAATAATTCACATTGAATAATTATAATAAATAATATATAATATATAGTATATAATATATAATATATTTAATAATAATACGTCAATTCGGATCTATAAGACATGGGCAACAGTAACTTGCTTGATCGTAATCGATTTTTATGCATAAACACAGCACCAATTTCTTTATCACTTCTATACTTTACTTGATATTTAGGAATTCCTCAGTTGAAATCTATATTTTTGTTCAAAGATCATACTCATTTATTCATTAACAACGTTTCGGGCTGTGCCCTTTATCAAGTTGACTGAAATATAAAACATAAACATATAATGTAATCACACTTATCACGATCAAATTCATATTTCATGATACACATAATTAAAATGAAGTGAACAGAGATCCATTACCTTTTTTCTTTATGTTTCGAGTTGTCAAATTATGAATTTTATTTTTTTATGTGTTGACAGTTGACTCCGTGTATCGAAATTATTTGTCCTACTTGTTTATTTTCTTATGTGTTCTCATTATTTATTTTCAGAATTAGTGTTGAGTAAATTTTGTTTAGTCCTTGAATGTCTGTGGTCATTGATTGCTCTCTGGTTTTGTTCAATATAATTTCTAAAAATTCTCTGGTCTTTCTATTTTGCTCATAGTCTAATAGTTTTATATTTTCGAAGTTGAAGGTATGGTTATTCTCGATTTTATGTTTATATAGAGCTGTTTGGGTCTTTGAATATTTATGACCTTTTATTCTGTCCTTAAGTCTTTGTTTGGTCTGTCCTATGTATACTCCCTCGCAATCATTGCATGGAATTTCGTAGATGACGTGTGAGATGACGTGTGATTCTTAAGATATTGGTCTTTGCGCGATTTTTTTAACTATTGAGAAGAGCTGCTTTGATTTAGATTTGGTGTGTTATAAAATTTATAACGGTCTGTTTATTAATGAGGTGGATAGCTATTTTTATATTTGTATAAGTTTTAAGGATATTTTCAATTTTTTCAGATAATCTGGGTAGTGATATCTAAGAAGTTAATTTGATTGTCTTGTTCTTGCTGTAGTCTAAATTTGAGTTTTTCATGGAAATTGTTTAGGTCAGATAATATTTTTTGTATTTCCTCTTCTGGCGCAATTATTAGGCAGTCGTCCACATATCTTTTGAATATTGTGATATTGTATGTGGAGTTTAACAAAACATGTTCATCGAGGTGTTCCATTATTAATTGCGCAATGGTGCTGGCAATAGGGCTACCCATAGCTACGCCATCAATTTGTTGGTAAAAATCGTTATCAAATTGGAAGTAACATGAGCCCAAGGTTAGTTGTACCGCCTCAATGAATTAATTTTTTGGTATGTTTGTGAATTGGCCGGTAAGGTTCCATTGTTTTTCTAAAATTTGTGGTACTAGTTGGGTTGGGATTTTTGTGTAAAGTGAAACTGCATCTATTGAAAATAATTTGTGATTGTTCGGGACGTATCTAAGAGACAGACAACTTCCATTCTTAGATGTACTCGTACATAAACAAAATGGAATCCCAAAAACCACTGTGTATGAGAAGCCAACGAACACAGGACAATATCTACATTTTGATTCAAACCATCAACTAAACACTAAATTGGGAGTAGCAAAATGTTTATTTGATAGAGCAATAAATATTTGTTGCACTGAAGAAGACCAAAATGAAGAAATAAGTAACATCTCGAAAACTCTTAGAAGCAATGGTTACCCCAAAAAGATATTAAAAAAAGCTAGACGAACAAGAGAAAGTTAACCTGAACCAACAGATATAAATCAGACCATTTAAACCGTAATTCCTTATGTAAAAGGTTTGTCAGAGAAAATGAGAAGAATTGGAAATAGATAGAACATAACGACTGCATTCAAAACTCAAGACACTATCAGAGCTAAACTTACAAAAGTTAAGCCTAATAATGAGACACAAAGAACTGCATATATGAATTACCTTGTGAGTGCGGAAGATCTTACATCGGAGAAACTAAACGCCCTTTGAATGTACGAATAAAAGGACATCAGAAGCTTCTACGAGTACTAGACAGCGACAAATCCAGGTTGGTCCAACATGCTGTAGATGAGAATCATCGTATAAAATGGGATGAAGCATCAATAATATCCAAAGAAGAAAAACTTGCAAGAAGAAAAATCAAAGAAGCAGCATTTATGAAAATAACACCTGATTCCATAAGTGCTCCATCTATAGATCTGCCAGAAGTTTGGACGCCGATAGTTCGATCCAAATTAAAAAGATCATCATATCAAAGATGAGTAAATAACATCGTTCATTTTCTTTGATGACTTCTGTCAATATTGACTTTTTTGAAAATTGATAAGTTTCAAAAGGTTTTTTACTTTTCCTCCTTGATAAAGATAGAAGATGTCTATCGAAACGTCGGAAAACATTACATCCACAATAGATGATGGTAATAGCCCAAACAATCATTCAACAATCTCAGATAATTTCAAACGGTATTATCTGACTCCTTGAGACATCTCTTATCACCACCTTAACGTTGTACCATTCCTCACCTGACGCCCTATATAAATTTTTTTCTCTAAACAATATATGTGTAAATTCGAAATGAAGTAAATTTTCAATATCTGAAAATATATACGGAATCTTCTATATAATAAAAAAGGGGGGCAACTTTATATGCGACATGAAGTATATTAATAACAACATACAAAACGGCACATATATTTTTGGCCATTGCACTTACCTGCGAAATTTCATAAATGTCGTCCTTTCCATTAAGAATATATTCACTTAGTTCCACTCTTCATCCCTATCCAGTATATGGTATAACAACGTCAGCCGACTTTACTACTTGAAAGTATTGAATATGTACCTGTTAGGGCTATTATCAATTTTCTCAAGCGAATTAAGTGATATTTTGGAGTTCCTACAATAGTGATGCTATATGTTGTTCGTAAGCAGATTGTCTGCTTATCATTCAGTTCATATTCCGTTCATTAATACTGAATATATTAGGGGTAATCCATCAATCATGAAATTATTCGTAATACATGATTTCCCATTTTGATTGTTGTTTGATACTGAGCTGATCAATAAAATTATACAGTACTCATTGTCCTCATCTCTTGGATTATGTTGAGATAAATGCTTCTTGGTTTGAATTGGAAGCTTCAGATAATAGGTTTGTCAAATAATGGGTTGTCAAATATCTCCTTCCCGCTTTTTGCTTTTTATTCAATGCTTTATAAAGAGTGTTACAGTTATCGGATTTAGTTCAAATATGCGCTGTTGTGTTCGATAATCTGTTTCCATCTAGACGGCAACACTATAATTCCTTCCTCGTAGAAGTCCCCTCCTTATTTGCAAAGAACTCGGACAGCCACTTTTCACAAGCCTCTTTTAAGTTCAACTTTACACCACCAAGGGCGTTCGCCATGGACAGGAACAGGTGGTAATCACTTGGCGCTATGTCCGGGCTATATGCTGGATGCGATAAAACCTCCCATCCGAGCTCCCGTAGCTTCTGACGAGTCATCAACGAAGTGTGTGATCTGGCGTTGTTCTGGTGGAAAACTACACCCTTCCTGTTGGCCCATTCTGGACGCTTCTGGACGATCGCCTGCTTCAAGCGGTCCTGTTGTTCGCAGTATATGGTAGAATTAAGCGTTTGGCCATATGGGAGCAGCTCATAGTGGATGATTCCCTTCCAATCCCACCAAACACACAGCAAAACCTTCCTGGACGTCAATCCCGGCTTGGCCACTGTTTGGGACGATTCACCTGCCTTCGAACACGACCGTTTCCGCTTGATATTGTCGTCACCATCCGCTTCAAGAATGGGTCGAGTTCGAGTTTCAGCAGCATATCGCAGGCGTTGATTCGGTCCAGAAGGTTTTTTTTGCATCCAGCTTTCTGTAGGTGGTTTAAAATGGTTTGTTGTCTGACTCCCATCTCCTGGGCGATGTCACGAAATGCCACATGCCGTTCTAACTCGATGTATTTCATGATTTGATCGGTATTTGTCGGCACACGTCTTCCGCCGGCTGGCTTATCCATGGTGCCGTTTTCACCGACTCTGAATCGTCGATACCATTCCTCCGCAGTTCGAATTGATAGAGTACCATCCCCCAAAACACCCTTAATTTCACGGAACATTTCTCTAGCGGATTTGCCTTTAACGAAGGAAAACTTCAAAATAGCGCGACTTTCGGCGTTAGTGAACTCCATGTTTACACGTCTATAACTGTTGAACACAATATCCAAACCAATCATGCATAGACCTTTTAAATTATGTAGGTATAGTATTGCCAGTTACGAGCTCTGTAGCGCTTTGTACATAGCCGCGAAATTCAAAAGACAAAAAGGCAGAAGGGAGATATTTGACAAGTTATCATGTTCAGAATTGAGGGCAGTAGAACAAACTATTCAATAATAGTAGGGGAGCCCAAGCGGGGATTTCGGGATTTACTAAAGCGCGGCAGATTAATATACAGGGGGATACCTTGTACCCGGTTAAGTACCCCCACAAAACATGAGGCCTATATATAAGGCCGCCCGTTAAGGATACAGGATCAGATTAGTAAAAAAAAATTGACCATCAGAAATTCTCGAGCGCGTCAGATTAAGGTAAGGTGAGTTAATTACATCCTAAAAAGTGCTTATTCCACTAATCTGACAATTTGAGAGTGACGTAAAAAAAGGGGAGGGCAACAAAGTTGTAAAAAAAAAAAACGTTATCTCGACATTCTCGAGCGTAGCTAAATTTTTTTTTATTTTGAAGAAATAATTCAAGAATAATGAAAAATATATAATCTGACGATTTCCGCAAGCCGAAATAACAAAAATTCGTCGATCAAGTTAAATGCGTGCAGCTGCGTGATACCTACATTTCCTTCTCCGCGTTTCTATTCCTCTCTCACTCTTTCAATTAACAATTAACAGTTGACGAATCAGGGTTCGAATATCTCACCACATTTTTGGCTCATGAGGATGTCTCTCCTCAAGTTCAGCATGCAGAAACACAACGTCTCATTCAATCTTATGAAGAATACACAGAAGACACATTAGATGGCAAGCACGGAAGAACGGCGCAATTTTACGCAATGTACATCGATTTTATAAATCTTTACCACTTATTCATTAAAAGTATTAGAGTTGGAGATTTAGAATTGTATATATATACAATTGCGAAAATCGTCAGCTTATTCTTCTATTACAATCAACAAAACTATAGTCGATGGCTAGTGTACTACATAAATTTACTGCAACATGTAGATAACACACATCCAGGCCTCCGATCTGAAATGGCTAAGGGTTCGTTTGGAATCAGAAGAACCAGCAAGCCTTTCTCACGAATTCCTGTGGATTTAACGCTAGAGCAGACGATAAATGGTGATGCTGCTCGTCGTCTTACTGGAATTGTTAACCTCACAAATTCAATCTCTGCTAGACAACGTTGGGCTAAAAATCATGGAGCGCGAACAAGAATCATATCTCATGTGCTTACTCGTGCAGGGCTTGACAGAAACTGCCATGATATTGCTGCCGATCTACACCCAGATCGAATGAAAAAACAACACATCCAAATTGAAGCTTTTTCGAACAATGTCCTGCAGAACATCAATCCATTCTCTTCTTCAATTGATAAGGATCTGTTGTTTAACATTTCAACGGGGCAAGCTGCTTCTCTAGAAATTACAAACTGTTTACTAAATACAGTGTCTGGAGGAACATTTCAGCGCGATCAATTCATAATGGAATGTAATTTAAATTCAGACAGGTTTCACCAGCCAATAAAAAAAAATAAGGTGCTAAGTTTTTTTGGAATAACTTTTAACCGGCTTTATCGATTAACTTCAAAAACTAATCCGCCTTTGAACTTGAAAAACCACGTCGATCGCCACCAAGCTGATCAAAATCGGTTGATTCGTTCGAGAGATATCGTGAACGAAAGAAAACCGAAAAAAGTGTTTTTTTCGGGATTACTCCGAAATTTGTGGTTCGAACAATTAAAATTGCAAAATTACTTACGAGGATGATAAAACTGCGTCGAATGGTGCCAACCGCGTGAAAATTGGTTGATCCATTCAAAAGTTATTGCGGTTTGGAAATTCCAAAAATAGTGTTCTATGAAACTTTTATCAGACTTTCGAGCTGAGAGAGCTCAAATGCATAGAAATATTATTTCTTTGAACTCAGCGAACTCAAAATATCACATGAATTATATTTTGAGCTCAAAAATGTCATAAGTACAATTTCAAGCGCCCAGGAATGGAGTTAGCGGGGAGTTGCAGGGATGGCCTTTAAAGTGAACCGTTTTTCTATTTTTTTTTTGTCAGATTAGGCGAATCCCTCTAGATAATCTTCAGATTATTAGACAGTACGTTTAGAACATAAAGATGAACCATATATATCTTAATCTGACGCGCTTGAGTATTTCAAAATGGCGGTTTTTTTTTGCACATTATGAAAATGGCCGCGAGTTTGCGTCCCATCGAAATTGTCAGAATAGTGAATGAGAGCTTTTTTTTGGTGTACTTAACACTCCCTTAGAAAATCTGACGCGCTATATTAAATTTTTTTTTTTTCATTTTCAACCCTTAAATACAACCACCCGCATCATGCAAACGAACAGATTAACATACATACAATATTAAAAATAAGTAGGGCATTGATGCTATCAATATCTGATGCGCTCGAGGATGTCTATGCAACAGTTTTTTTTTACATATTTAAAAATCTATAGCCGCTTCCCCCACCGATGTAAAGGTATATATCACATAACATTTTTTTCTTCTTATCATCTAAGCTTTGCATCCCAATAGGTCTCTACGACGCTCGAGTAAATCCCCATTTAGCCTCGTGGGCTCCCCTACTATAAACAACATTACGACATGCTGTCGTGATGAATATAGATTTGTTTCACGGTATAGTTATAGAACTACATCTATGTTAATACTTTGTCAAACGTTTGCATGGTTTATTTATATTTGTTTGTTGTAATAACAAACTTTCGTTTAATTTTATGGTAATATACTCGTATTTCATTCAATAATATTTGTGATATAGCATAATATTTGCTACAACTGAATGAATAATTGAATAACTAGAGCGCTACTTCTACCTGAGAATGCGAAAGAAACATCTTCGTGAATTGGTAAATCATTCTAACCACTATTTTAACGTGCTAAGTTTTAAGAAACTTTAGCTTTTCTAATTTATCAAAGAATGTGAATATTTTCTGCTGCACATAACCTTTGATAACTCACTAATATAAATGAGATTACAGAAAAGGATATATTGCGGTGAAATTAGATATAAAAGAAGGATAACAGGTGAAACTGCGGGAGTGCAGAAAATATGAGAATTGGATGGAAGGTACTTGCCGACACGTGTTTCTGATTATTGGTTGAAACCACAAATTGGATGCTCGCTCCTGTAGTGGTCACCTGTTGTCGTTTCTTCCATATTTATTCTTTTCCATCCCTATCCTGGTTTCTTGGTTGTCTTGCCCTGAAGAAGCCAATACGCCTAAACATAAGTCCGCAAATACCTTCCATCCATTTCTCATATTTTCTGCACTCCTACGGTTTCACCTATTATCCCTCTTTTATATAGATGAAGTTGCTTGCTTCTCCTAGCCCGATCATTTTTAGGTGATTCAATTCACTTACCTTGAGCCGTCTTGCTTCTATGACTGTTGATGACAGCCTATTCAGATTTTCGTTGTAAACAAGAGATATCAATAGTTCTCCTAAATCAGATCTTAATTCATGTGGTTCCTGGAAAAGAGAGAAAATTTGAGTTTTTCATTATATCGAATTCTCGGGTAATTTTGTTTTTGATTGTTAGTGATTCCTTCGAAATAGTTTGAACGATTCTCATGAAAATTTATGTGCATCAATTAGTTCTGCGAATTGGTGAAAATATATTTTCATCTCCCTAAACATTATGGGTGGTCCTCTCCTTTATTATTAGATTTTATAATTGATGGAATATTTGGCGGTTTATTGATAGAGCATTCAAAAATACATATGACCCTGAATTTTCACCCTTCTGTAGTCATACCCCACGTTATCTTTATTTATTATAATATTTAATTTTTCAAGATTTTAAATTATTAATTTTCATGACTCAAGAGAAATTTTTATATTAATCTTTATTTTCCCCCTTACACGATCAACCACATAAAGGGTTTTCCAATAGGGACTTGAAAACTTTGCATCTGAATAAAACACAAACCATTTTCAAAAACTTCATTATTGGGGCTTGAAGTACAAAAATAACATTTATGAATGGAACTCGACTTCGTTCATATAGCCACCACGGGCCCGTTTGTAGCGGTTGATTCTTTGGAGCCAATTTTCGATGACTCGGCCACACATTTCAGCCAAAACGGACGCTATTTAGCTTTCATTGTTGTCTCTGAGCTCTTGCAGTGTCGGCGACTTGATAGCATAGACTAGTGACTTGACGTAGAAAAAGGCCAAGAGGCGTCAAAGCGCACGAACGAGGCGGCCAATCGACGAGGCCGTTTCTCCAAACTACACGCTCACCAAATGTCTACATAAACCGATTGCTACGTGAGCTGTGTGGCTAGTGGCACCTTCCTATTGAAACCACAGGTTGGCCAATTCCATACCTCGCAATTGGGGCCAAAAAAATTCGTTATCATGACGCGGTAGCGATCGCCATTGACCGTAACGTGACGATTGTTGGCATCAATGAAATAATAGTCCAATGATGCCGCCGGCGTGAAGACCGCACCAAACCGTGGTTTTTTGGGGATGCAATTGAGTCTCTTGAATCACTTGTGGATTGCTGCCTGTCCAATAACGCATACTTTGCTTATTGATAAAGCCATTGAGCCAAAAATGATGATCGTGGTCCAGCTTTTCCAGAGCCCAATTGGAGAACGTACGTCGCTTCATATGGTCCAACGGATTCAATTCTTGAGTCAGCTTCATCTTTTACGGGTATGAACGAAGATAGCCATAGACCGGTCTGACGGATGCCCAATTCTTGAGAGGCCCGAACGGCAGCGATGTTTTCGTTACTGCGACCGGTCCTTTGTCTCACTGACCCGACAACATCCAACAGCAAATATGTAGACTCAAATTTTCTCACCTTACTTGTGATTGCCTGTCTACTAGGGTGCGAATTACGACCGAAAATTGGAGTTGAGGCTCCTAGAGTTGTGGTCAACGACTCCGAATTTCGGTAGTAACCTTGTTCATTCGTGTACTTCACCATGATGTAAATGTTAACCTTAGTAAATGAATTGATGTTGACAGTTCGATGATTGGTCTAAGGGTGCGTTCACATATTAAATTGAAAGTTGTAAAGTCCCCATTGGAAATCCCTATATTTTCCTAGCGTTATAATTATATTTTTTCTGTGACGGGAATAAAATGACATTTTTTCTCTATGGACAGTTAACACAATATAACTTTTCACGAAATTACTTTTTTCCCCGGGAAAAAAGTGAAAGAATATTTTATTGAATATAAGTTACATTTCCTTTATATCAAAAGTACAATTATTAAATGTGCATTCCGTGAATGACATGTTCCTTGAACTATTCGGTACAGCAGACGAATTTTCTTGTGTTGAAATAATATTCTAACATGGACACAACTGTTGATGTAGCTGATCGCAAATTGGGTGTTATTTCAGAACTGCCACACGTTCTGAACACTTTATTAGCAATTTCTATTCTGTGTGCCACCGATTCATCAACATACCCTTCAGCGACCGTTGATGAATTCCATCCGCCATGTTTCTTTAGTGTCATCAAGTCTCCCCCAGATTCAACTAAAAATGTAACAGACGATCTTCGAAATGAATGACCTGTATATGAGTTAGCATTTTCAATTTGAAGAAAATTAATTGCAATTTCCGGTACCTTATAAAACTGATTTTTACCCACAACCTGATTGATATATTTTCCATTGCGATATGCATAAAACAGGCGGCGATCTTTTGCTGCTGATGGACGAAGGGCTATGTACATTCGGTAATATTCAATATATTCTTCAGTAACTACAAATCTCCTGTGAACATCATTCTTTGTTTGCTTCAGTTTCACAATCAATAACTTTCCCGAATCCTTCATATCATCTAATGTTTCCTGGTTGATTTCACAAATTCGACAATCTCCTGCAATCCTAAATACAACAACAACTTTGGCCATTAAATAAACTTCATCGGGTGCATTATAGGAAAAATCACTAATTTGTGTACTCGTAAAAATCTCAGCTTTCTTGGGCGTGTAACCTTTCCCATTTTGTTTCAGAAATGTAATTCGTTTAAAATATTTTGAAATGTCTGCATTATTATTGGATCGTAACATACTTTTTTTTATTCATTGAATAATTCGACCACACTATTGATGACTTTTGTTGTTGAGCCAGTTCCGAAAAATAAGCCAATAAGACTGTCTCCGAGAAAGAACTGCATGTCTTTCATTTTCCATTCCATAAATCTTGAATATGCGGTTTCGTAAATTTTCCGTGATTAAGATGGCAATAATTGTCGTGACGCTACTTGCGCTGCTTCTATCAACTCCGGTGGACTCAGAGAAAAACCTAGATTCAAGCATTTTTAACTTTATAATATTCAAAATAACTACAAAACAATTACAGAGTTCGCAATTTTTGAAGCAAATCACAAAATTAAATTGACAGATATTTGATTACACTGAAGTTTTCCTCAGCAACGCAGTTCTAATAGCTTACTAGTTTGAAAATTCAAATTTTATATCGATAACATTAAGGCTTCAATATATTGTAATAATATGTCATTTCACCATTAAATCGCCGTTTTTCCTGTCACAGAAAAAATTAGTATATTATACACGGGAAAAATATTAGATTTCAGCTTTCGGTTTTTTGTCTCCCTCCGCTTCGCGTCGGGAGACAACATAATCTCGAGCTAAAATCTAATAATTTTTTCCCTTGTATAATAAATAACTATTTTTTCATTCATCCGCAATAGGCATATTATAATTGTAGTTTGATAGTCGACACTTGATCAACTATCACTCGATCCGTTATCTCTTCAAAAATCTCTCATCCAGCAGAGTAGAGATGAGAACGAAGCCAGTCTCCTGTATTACTCAAAATATATTTTTTGAGCATTTTTAAATGTTTTATTTGTTTGTCGATTGTAGTAGTGATGTAGTGATGATTTTGCAGAAAAAAAATGTTTAAAGGAATATTTATCCAGAAACAAGGTGCATTCTGCCAAGTTGTGATGTTTTATGAATTACTAGCTGACCCGTCAAACGTTGTTTTGCCATGTATGTTATTTCTAGGAAATATTTTTATAGGCAAATAAAAATAATTACCTACCTATAAAGTATATTTGTAAAAATTTATGAGATTCGTTTGGCATTGGCAGCAATGAGCCCACTGCAATGAGCAATGAGCAATGAGCCACACTTGGCCTTTGATTTTAAACGTGGATTCAAATTGTTGACCGTTTGCTGCAACATTGCTGACTATTTCTGTTGCTCCAAACGATATCAATTGGAAACATGAATTGAATGTGCGAATTGACTTCAGGAACAGGCTAGAATCTGGATCAGTACCAATAAGTAAACCGTGCAATGGCTCAGGTGGTGTTTCAATTTCGGTTAGTTGTACTTTTCCTGATGAGCAACACATACCAAGTGGCTCATTTTCAAATTTAAGTGCATGACAATGCAGGAATTCCTTCTCCAAAGTAGCAATAACCAGTTTGGAATGAGCATAATATTCAACATCAGGCTCGTAGTGGAATGCAAGCCGAAGAAATGAATTTGACGTAAATGCTCAATGAACTTGTTGGCGTTGTTGATCAATTCTTCTATGTCTGTCGACTATGAGTCTGCGAGTTTGTCTTCGTTCTAGTTGTCTTTGTTGATTTTGTTCATCTCGTGCCTCTTGTGATCGTTGTCCACGTAACTGCGACATTCTCGCACGCAAATTTGCATTGTTTTTTTGAATTTGTTCGCTTGATCTTCGTGCTCTTAAATCTCGCACGGCTATGGAACTGCTCGTTCGACGACTCAAATTGGCCCCTTTGCGCTTTTTTGGCATTGCTGACTGTACGGGTAAAAAAATTTGTTTATATTTGATAAGCTTTATCAACTGTTAATAAATGATTTTATTAATATGATATTCATATACATGATATACATTGACATGAAATACATTGTGATGGCCGACAACTGTGTAGGGAGTGAGAAAGAAAGGAGACCGGCTTCGTTCTCATCCCTACTCCGTGCTGTTTACTGGGTCAGAAATGACACTTGTAGACATCTGGCGGGGATAACTAATTAAATGACGATTGATCCGTTTTCGACCGGAGAGGAAAAATGATTAAATAACTAAAATGGCTTTTAAAAAATCAGGGTTGATCGTAGAAGGGTGAAAAATTGAGGATTGTATGTATTTTTGTATGTTGTATCATAAAAAAATTGAAATTAAAAATTTTGTCTAAAAAATAAAAAAAATTAGGGGTAGACTACCCCTAACATTTAAGGGGATGAAAAATAGATGTTGGCCGATTCTCATAGATACCGGATAAGCACAAAAAATTTCATCAAAATCGGTCAAGCCGTTTCGGAGGAGTTCGATTACGCACCCCGTGACAGAAGAATTTTATATATTAGATTTAAATTCAATGTAATAAATTTCAAGTATAATCAAAATTTACGTATTGTTTTAAATTTTTGACATTTTTGTTATAAATAAATCCCATGATCCAATGTAATTAAATAAAAAACAGGGTAACAGCTGGATTGATAAGTTACAGTAAAAAATTCAAATTTTGTCGTCCACATCAACAATATTTCCATATACATGGTTAGAATAAAATTAACTGTAACTAAAAGTAATAGAATTCTAATTTTGGAATTTTGTTGAATCGCTAAAAAACGTGTGTACCTAAAGTATAATGTGAACATGTAGACACCATATATGGTATTGTTTTTTAGTATATTTGGTAATGAGAAATTGCTGCAAAAATCAAATACGCACACCTTTCTTATATTGTATTTCAATGAAGTCCAGATGTTACGGATCATTTATGAACAATTTTTGTGACAGTTTACGACTGATATGTAGTATTTTGTAATTGTTTATTACTATTATATAAAACTAGTAAGCGGGTTGATCAATAGGCCCGTAGATCCATAGGCCAGTAGTTCAATAGGCCAGTAGTTCAATTGGTCCATGGATCAATATAGACCATAGATCAATAGGGCCCATACATCAATGAAGCGCGCAGAAATACTAAACACGTCAAAAAACCCGATAAAAGCGAAAAAACATGAAAGTACTGGAAAAAACACAAAAAAACGCGAAAAACACGGAAGAATCCGAAGAAAGACGGAAGAAACCGAAGTTACACGAAAGAAACCGAAATTACAAGAAACAACGAGAGAAAACACGAAAGAACACCAAGTAACACAAAAAATCTAAAGGAACCTGAAAAAAACCCGAAACACAAAAGTACTTGTAAATTGCACACCCCGTATATCACCCGATCGTAAACTCATTGTAAATTGCACACCCTGTATGACATTTTATCGAAATCAGCTCCCATTCGCGAGAAAACTTGAAGGAAAATGCATATGAGACACTCAGTATACAATTGATTAGCAGTGAAAAAAAAAACCAAAAGAATATCGTTGTAACTCCATTTATTCGAGTTCCGTAATTACCACGAAGGAAGTATCAGAATTATTCTATGGAGCTCCTATGTAACACCCCGTATATGTTTCGAAAATAATTTTTCCGTAAAAAAACCCGAAGGAACACAAAAAACTTGAAAAAACTAGAGAGCGCGCAAAAAAACAGAAGAACTTGTAAAGTGCTCACCCCGTATATCACCCGATCGCAAATTCATTGTAAATCGCACACCCTGTATGACATTATACTGAATCAGCTCCCATTCGCGAGAAAACGCGAAAAAAACCCGTATATAATTGATTCGCAGTGGGTGCTTTCATCATAAAAAACAAACCGAAAGAAATCGTTTATAACTCTATCGTTTCAAGTTCAGTGCATTCCACCAAAAAAGAACCCGACCAAATACGAAAATGAAGAAATAAATAACATCTCGAAAACTCTTAGAAGCAATGGCTACCCCAAAAAGATATTAGAAAAAGCTAAACGAACAAGAAAAAGTCAACCTGAACCAACAGATATAAATCAGACCATTAAAATCGTAATTCCTTATGTAAAAGGTTTGTCGGAGAAAATGAGAAGAATTGGAAATAGATACAACATAACGAGTTTTTTATAATAAAACCTCAAATTATGGAGTAAAACGGCTGTTTTTCTATTTGTACATCTATGTATTATTATTTTGTTTATTTAGAAAGGTTGTTCAAGTCATTGCACTGAATACTGAATGATAGAATACTCCCCAAATCATTATAATAGTCGTTATAAAGATTATTCCTGGTTATATGAAAGCTTTTGTTCAAGCTAGAGGAGCCAGCCCTTTTTTTGTACAATTTTCAATAATGACAGTAACTTCTGTTGGTGCGGAAAGTAATGTAAGATTTGACAATTTTCTAATTTTTCAGTGTTTTATTTTCTTATTATAAATTTGTCAAGAGTATTAGTTTACGCATTACTGCACTTGCACCCAGAAATTATAAAATATGCACCAGTATCACCTTGGACATACAAAATAAAAAAATTATGATATATCAGTCAATAATATGTGTCCAGTTAGTTTTGTTCTGATTCAAAAATGCCATTAACCTTTTCTAAATCCATTTTGAACAGTTGTTGTTCGGAGCCGTCTCCAATATCAAGTTCTTTCAGAGGATAGGTTATGTGTCCTATTTCACTTCTTTTCTTTGTTCTTCCACCATCGATCACAGTCAGCTTCAAAATTCGTTCAGACATCTCTTTGGCTGAAACCTACAAAAAATCAGGATATGAATTGATAGAAAAGATATTTTGATTTCTTTGATAAAAACAAGAGGAGTATATGCCGACTACTTTGATTCCAAGCAAAGATTCTTGAAATAAAAACAATCTTTTAATCATAATCCGAACGAAGCTCTCTTCGAAAGATTCAGGGTGTTGAAGTTTCCTCGATATATCTCTTTTATTTTCTAGTTGATGATGCCAATGAAATCAAATTTGGTTGGAAGCTTTCCATATCTGTAATGCTTTATTAACAACAAAAATAATTGCTCCACCATTTGAAAGCTTGTTGTTAATGTATCACAAACTCATGAAACTAACAAAACTTACAATAAAATGAGCAGTTCCGAAAAATCTCATAACATCTTCAACATACTTGAAAGATTTGGACGATCATTTTATCTTATACACCTTCCTCTAAAATTCACTGTTTCCAAGCTATTCAATAGTGAATAATTTGAAATACAAAATGTACAAAAGAACTGACTCGAGCTGAGGAGCTTTTGTTAGCCTCTTATCAACTTTGAAACATTGCGATACAGAAAGGAACGACAAAGAGAATGTAAAAGATCAACCAACATTAATTATCCTAAAAAGAACAATATACAAATCTCCAGTTTCATTTCATCTCCTGATAAAATCTCATCATCTCATACAACCTTAATCATAACCGAATATTATCGAAGAGATCACATTTGAGTCATACAGAAGACATTTCAATATACATTATTCAATGAATGAATGCCTCGCACTATATACAATATTCAAATAATGTAATAAGAGACAATAATGTTTTTTCATTTTATTCTATACACTAACGTGCCACTTGACCTAGCAACCACATTGATAGAAAGGAATTGGTATAAAATAGAACCACGTACATTCTTATCAGTTGAGGAGCCCAGAAACTCTGTAATTTGTGCTTTGATAACAGTTTTTTATTTACAACAACGAATATTATAGACAGATTTATGGCTTGGGTATGGGCAATTGTCTTGCTCCTATAGTTGCTGATATCATCATGACTGAGATACAGAATATCGCTTCAGGAAAGATAACATTCAGTATACCACTTTTCAAAAGATATGTTGATGATATTTTTACATCTATACCTGTTGATAAAAAAAAGAAGAGATCCTCGAAATATTTAACAGCATCCATCCAAGGTTAACATTCACTATCGAACTTAAGTCTGAGAATAACACCTTACCGTTTGTAGACGTGCTACTATTCCTACAAAATAATAAAATAAAAACCAATTGGTATCAGAAACCAACTTTTTCAGGTAGAATTTTAAATTTCAACTCGAAACATACTTTCATAAAAAAAATTATTATAGTCAACAACTTGGAATATCGAGCACTGAAATTGTCTTCAAATGATTTTTACACAACTAACTCAAATAAAATAAGATGCATCCTTAAAAATAATGATTACCTCAAAAAAAATAATTTTGAACAATGATATGACTAGACGACAAGTTCAAGTTGATATTGTTGATGAAAATAAAAAATATTATCGATTGACTTATGTGGAGGATCTTTTTGAACAAATAAAGAAAAAAATTTTACCGCTCAACGTTAACATTGCTTTGAAATCTTCCAACACCAACAGTTGTATGTACTATATTTAATAATTCTTGTTTTGTTTCATTCTAGAGCCCTGTAGATGATTTTAGATTGAAATCGAAACTAGTCGGCCGTGTTTTAAGAAGTGGTTTTGTTTCAAAAACCTGATTTTTTTTCCTGTCAACTAACTGAAATATAAATATTAGAGATCAACTACGCGACGCCTGCTCGACAGTTTTTCAAAACCAAACCTATCCTAATAATAGAGTAGCAACCATCCACCGGAATGTGAAATTTGTATGCCAGAAACCAGATGAACCTTCGCTGAATCCCTTCAATATGGGGTCTTCATCACAGGCATAATAAAGAAACCAAATAACTGATCCATACTCCAGTATGGAAGGAACATGAGTGCTATAGATAAAATCAAGGAAATTGCGACTAATAATGAATTTTTATGTTGGTCAAATCGGTAGAAACTTCGAGACTAGATTGAAGGAACATCTCAAATCAGATAAACAGTACGAGATTTATAAACCTTATGATTATAATCATACACTTGATTGAAAAGCACCATATGAATACTGTCTATTCGAAGAGCCTCCTAAGATGCGGCAAAATACTAAAATTAAATTTGCTAGAATTGGTGGAAGTGACAAATCTATACAAGTACCCCAATGTGTCACCACTTAATATCCGAATAGAAATGAGCGATTCTCCACTTTTGAACATCCCATAGGTTTAAGAACAGAAAAATATTTCAGTTTCTTTCTAGCACGTGACGATGGTTTGACAACCGAAACCAGATAAATAACGTGAAAATTAGACAAAATACTTGTTTCTTGAAATTCACAATCTTTTTACTATCAGTTGAGGCGATTATCCGAAATCTCATTCTATTCGATTAATTCTGATTATTTTCTTTCGAATTTATAAATCTCCAATTATACATTGGGGTAAAAATATTACACGGTCACAATTGAGATTATATTAATAAATAACATAAAAAAATAAAACTTTTTCCCAAGATCGATAAGATTTAACTCGTTATACTCGAGAGGTTTGTTTTCGAAATAATAACACATATTTTGAACTCTTGAAGGTGAATTAAACGTGAATGCTTTTTCTGTTTCAGATAGAATAGTACAACACTCACTTTATTTTTATTTTCAATCAATTTTTCATCACAGTTTCATGTTTTTGACATCATGTCCTGATCTATCATTTTAATTTCTCGGTGAAGTTATACTGGGTGATTCCGGAGGAGATCGTCAGATTTTAGGTGAAGTATACAGTAGTCAATATAGTTTCGGAACAATGTTGGGTTTATTGTTCGGGGCCTTCATTGAGAGTCTACAGGGTGATTTGTCCGATTCGACCGAATTGTCTTTTATTCATAACTTTGGTATGGCTTGATCAATCTTAATGAAATTTTCAGTGTAGAACAATATGATTATCTTCTTTCAATAATTTCAACATTTTTTCAAAAATACAGAATGGGATAAGTTCAGATTAAGTATGAAGGTTGAAAAAACACCCTGTACATTCCGTTTTCAGAAATTTTCTACTTGCTTCAGAATCTACCATAAGTTCACATTACTGGAGCGTTTTTATTTTTTTTGGCACACGTCCATTTTTCCTAGAAAAATTTTTCAAAGATGAACAATATCGTATTTTCGCTCCAAGGCATTGAGAATATTCTGAACTAGATGGTAAAGCTGTATCGTCCAATAATACAGAGCTCTTCCTGAGTCCTAAAATGAATTTTCCAAATTCAAAATTCACTTTTGATCGCTCATATTCAGATGTATAATATCATTTAATTCAAAAAATTTCTTTATACGTACGTGAACCAAAATAATCTACATACTACTACTACAAATACAGAATAAACATTCGAAACATATGAAAGGCAAAACTATTCAGGTTATTTTCGGCACACTTATATTGTATCACGAATGTATGATAAATAGTTTTAATGAAATTGAAAATTCTCCATGAAAATTAAATCTCTATTTAAATCAAGTTCTTTAAGATCCATGGTTACCATCACAGTGAACCACAGAATGAGAATATTAAATAAATAATATGTCACAAGAAGTGTATTTCAACATGCCTCAATTATTTACTCATGCGGAATATGCGGATATGATTTTTGTTTATGGTTTTTGTAACGGAAATGGAAATGAAGCCAAAATGGAATACCATAGACGATTTCCCAACCGACGTCAACCAAATAAATGTAATTTCGGACGAGTATTCCATTATTCTAAAGAAAATGGGCAATATGCTAGTAAGGCAGATCACATTGACAGGCCTACTCAAAATGAAATATCGATTCAAATTGTTGAACGGGTGGAGGAGGAACCGTCTATTAGTACTCGACAAATTAGTACCGAATTAGGAATTTCGCAGAGCAAAGTGAGCAAGGCTGAAGAACGAACAATTCCACCCATACCACTACCAAAAGGTGCAAGAACTGTTGCCACAAGATCTGCCCCAACGATTACAATTTTGTCGCTGGGTTATTAGTCACCAACGAACTATTTTTCGTATTCTATTCAGCGACGAGGCTATGTTCACTAAGAATGGAATTTTTAATATCCACAATTCCCACGAATGGGCAAGGGATATCCCGCATTTGAAGAAGAGTCATAATACACAACACAGATTTTCTGCCAATATTTGGCTTGGAACAATAGACGTAAATTTAGTTGGCCCTCACATTTTTACGGAAAGATTAAATGGTGAAATTAACCTAGATTTTTTGGAAAATATTTTACCAAATCTATTGGAAAATGTACATATCCGCTCTATGTATTTTCAGCATGACGGAGCACCACCTCATTTTGCATTGGATGTGAGAAATCACCTGGATGTAAATTATCCAAACAGATGGATTGGTCGTGGAGGCCCTATTGCTTGGCCACAAAGATCGCCTGATTTGAACCTTTTAGACTATTTTGTGTGGGGATATCTGAAAACAAGAGTTTATAAGGTTGAAATTAGAAGTAGAGAACACCTAGTTGAAAGGATTTTCGAGGAATGTAATATCTTGAAGCAAAATCAATCCCTCATTAGAATTAATTGGAAATTTAATAAAAAGGTCTCGAATATGTATTCAAAAAGGGGAAATCATTTCGAACATTCTATGTAAATTTTGTTTTAATCCTTAGTTTTACCGTTCATGATATGTTTCGAATGTTTATTCTATATAAGTTGTAGATTTTTTGGTTTAAGTAGGTAGGTATAAAGATATTTTCTGGATTAAATGATTTTATACATCAGAATATGAGTGATTAAATATGAATTTCAAATTTGGAAGAACTACATTAGGACTCAGGAAGAGCTTTGTATCATTGGACGACACCGGTTTACATTCTAGTTCAGAATATCCTCACTGCCTTGGAGCGAAATAACGATATTGTTCATCCTTGAAAAATTTTTCTAGGAAATCTGGATGTGTGCCAAAAAAAATAAAATGCTCCAGTAATGTAAACCTATGATAGATTCATCACATGATGAAGCATGTAGAAAATTTTTGAAAACGGAATGTACAGGGTGTTTTTTCTACCTGCAAACTTAATCTGAACTTATCATAATTCCCACCCTGTATTTTTGAGAAAGTGTTGAAATTATTGAAAGAAGATAATCATATTGTTCTACACTGAAAATTTCATCAAGATTGATCAAGCCATACCAAAGTTATGAATAAAAGAAAAATCGGTCGAATCGGAAAAATCACCCTATAGACTCTCATTAAAGGCCCCCAACCATAAACCAAACATTGTTTCGAAACTGCCTTGACTAGTGTATACATCACCTAAAATCTGACGGTCTCCTCCGGAATCACCCTGTATAATAGGTTGCCGCCCTCCTTTTCAATGAAGCCTGTTAAATTGTTCAAGAAGACAATGAAGTCTTTTCTTTTGGAAGGTGCTTTCTATGATGTCGATGAGTTTCTACAGTGTGACTTCCGATTGGTTTCCCCTAACAACAGTTTTCTATTTTGTGAGCTTATTGTGGTTCTATGTATGTATGATTGTGTGATATTTTACATTTTATTCAGATATATGTTTATATATTTATGGTTAACATAGCTTATATTTTCTTTTTAAAAGTTTTATATTGTAAGGTTTTTTTTTGACAGGTGTAAAAAAGATGTATTTTTCCAAAACACGAAATATATTACTATTACTATCACCTAGATGAAAATTTAGGATTGATTCAGAAACAGATTTGAAACCTCGAATTTCAAATTGTATTAAACAAGACAGCACAACAAGATATTTTCATATGTCCAGAATGCTTCCAAAAGCTTATATCAACCATACTTCCACTGTATTCAATGAAATGAATGCTCAAAGATGAATCATAACGAATACTATCACCCCGATCCTACAGGTCCATCTTTTTAAACTGAAATGAATAAACAACATTCATATTGAAATTTCTTCGAGTATTTATGTGTACTTCAAACAGTTTAGAGAAGAATGAATGTTGTAGAAAAATGATCTGGTTTTTAAATTCTATCTTTACTATTGTAGAAGTTGAAATACTATCTAATTAAAGGGAATGTATGGTTTGGAATGTACTATTTAAAATGTTTTTCATATAAATTTCGACAATCCTGCGTCTTGATATCTCTTGTGCCATTTACTGAACCTATGTTGGAAACTTATTTGGTAGAATATTCTCAACATGAGAAACTTTTCTAATATAATTACTATCATATTCTATGCATTAATGATACTCATAAATGTGATTTAAAAAACATGGAAAACTGTTGAATTCTTGATTAAGAAAACTGAAAGCAATCATACAAATAAAAGTATCATTAAACCCTTCCAAAATATGAGTGCTTTCTCAAGTAACTTTCAATTATATTTCGATTTGAATAAAATTTTGAGTTTTGATATAATTTAGCCTGCAATATTACTAGGGATGGAATTCTGTCTAATTTTACAGCTGTTAATTCTGGAGTCTTAAAAAGAAATAAGGTGCCTGAACAAATATTTTCCTGATTTTCAAAAACTCAGCAAAAGAGTAAATACTGATATTTATGTGTTCTCTAGCAAATTATTCAGTGGTGGCTTAGCCTAATTTGAAAATCGCTTAAAGCTTTGGAACAGGGCATGAGTGGTACTTTGAAAAACTCTTATTTTTGATTGTGTAAATCTAAAGAGATTCATATTTTGATTAGTAGATTGCGATACCCCTTACCTGAAACACTAGGGTTTCGTCGAAATATGGATTGCAGGTTTTCTTCTTCTGCTTTGATTGCAAATATCGCCTTTCATCTGGGAGGAGATGCAATCTGTGAAATTAAGAATATATGATACCATCCCAATTTAAATAATGTTAACAAATCTACGAAATAGAAATTACTACATCCTCGTGCACTGAAAGGTGTTTATTTCAATTGAACTAAGAAATATTTCCGTCAAATAATACAAGGTTGTCCAATTTTAGTAGCAGGATTCTGATAGTCGATAGAGAAACTTAATTAGGTGAAAATTTCATATGAACTAGGTATACATTTTCAAGATACAGGATGTTTAGTTATCCAAAAATATGTATACATTTTTATACTATCTCATCCAGCTGAGATGACTAAATAAAAATGGTTTGCACTGTAATATTACTAACTTCTATCAACAATAATATCAAAACCCAGCAGTAACCATTTGCGGAGATGTACGGTTATAATCAAATAGATCCGAAAAAAAAATAGTGGTGGCTATCTCTCAATATAAAGATATCTTCCTAATTATCTGAGAAAGAAATGAGAATTCCAGGAACATTTTCGTCAAATGCAATTTATTCCTGAAATTCCCATTGATTTTCAAGTAAAATATGCATATTATCATAATAATGATAATAACTATATTAATCCTCCTAGATATTGTAAAGCATGTATAGGACAAGTCGAGAAAAAAGAAAGAAAAATTACAATTTACAGCTTATCAAGAAAATACTCCCTAACGCTTTAATAAGACTTATAGAATAACAATTCCTTAACTAATCTCTTAAACCTACTCAAATTCGTGGATTTAATGCGACTAGAAATATGATTATATAATTTGATAGACTGGTATGTTGGATATTCATATTTTGCTGTTTAATGTTTTGGAAATGCTAATATTTCTTTATTTCTAGTGGCTTGGAATATTAATTTAGATTAGATTTAGATTAATTTAGGCAGTGTCAGAATCCTTTGTTCAAGAAATAGAAGCCTACATGAAGTTCTGGAAGCAATATTGAAAATCATATGCAAGATCCTCTCTTGTAGAATGAAAACTCAACCGGCATCTGAAGAATTATCCCAATGCAGAATATTATATGATAAGTGGTTGAAGACCAAGCTATACCTAATACATGTTCAGCAACGATTCAAGAGGAAGATATTTTTTGATCCTATCACTAGCATAATATGACCTGTTCAGTTGTTTGCATTAAGCATGGATATGGAATCTTCATTACAAGTTTCAATGTGAACTCCCAGAAATTTTGCACTCTTCTTAGCTCTAATGATTTCATCCCAGTAGTAAATTTTTAGCTCACCACCAATATGACAGATTGAAAAATGAACACATTCTGTTTCACTTATGTGGATTATCACAGCAGTTTCTCTGCACAATTTAACAAAGCTCTGTATCAGAATAAGTAACAACTCATGAAGCTCTTCAAAGATTTTAGCCTTAACTGCAACTGAGGTATCATCAGCAAATAGGGTTATCGTACACTAAAACAGAAAGATAGTAGGGAAGATCATTAATAAAATTAAAAACGGAAGTGGACCGAGTACAGAACCTTGGGGTACACCTAATTTGACATCATGCTCACCAGAAAAAGTCATTTTGTATACCGACGGACATCCGATCTTTAAGATAACTCAAGAGCCAGCTCCCCTGAAATCCAGTTTATAACATTTGTTTATTGAATAAATTTGGTAAATGCACTTGACAGATCAAAAAAGAGTCCAGCACCAAAACAACCATCATCTAGGCTTTCATAAACAAACACAATGAAACGTATTGCCCCAGTTGAAGTAGAGCGCCCACACGTGAACCCATGTTGGGCACCATCAAGTATGTGAAATTTATCCAGATATTTCATGAATCAAAATGAATCCAAAATATCTCATAATTACCTGAGGAATAAATGAGAATTTATTTTCGTAAAATACAGTTTATTTCAAAATTCCCATTGATTTTTATGTAAAATATGCATATTATCACCATTTTGCTTAAAATTATTATTTGTGCAATAACCATAACCTCTTTTTGTTTTTTTTCCTAACGTTTCAACTGACATCTTTGGTCGTTTTCGAGGTGAAAATGAGAAAATTTTTTAATTTTCAGTTATTTAATTTTCTGAACTTGCAGCTTTTTTGTAAGCTGATTTTCACTTCGAAAACGATAGAAAATGTTTGTTGAAACGATGGAAAGAAGAACAATCAGAGATGATGGGTATTGCCCAAATAATAATTCTACAGGGGGTCATCGTCTCTTTGCTTGTACACAATTTTTGCATGCTTGTTGTACTTGAGAAACTAGTAGAACAGCGTGTGACTGTAATTTTTGTATATCGAGCCAAACATTATATTTACTTACTACTATTATAAATGCGAATGTAAGTTTGTTTGTTACGCTTTAACGCGAAAACTACCTAACCGATCATCATGCAACTTTGAACATATACTCTTGAAGGTATTAGAAGTAACATAGGATACTTTTTATCATAAATTTTTATAAGAAAGATAAGAAAATTGTCAAATTCAACTCCATCTAGCATTACAGTAATGAAGTTTCAACGCTGAATACTGGAATACCGTCCCACTTTATCACCGACGGTGACTACAATATCTAATTCATACTCATACTTATTTAATGGTTCCACTGCGGGCAAAGCCGCGGGTAGAAAGCTAGTGGTCTCATATTTTGAGAATGGTTTTGTTGATGCAGTTATGAGCATCTGGAATTTGGTTTCCCAAATAAATCTCTGAGTATACATTTGATCACTTTGCAACTTAATAGATGTAATATATTGACGAGCTTAACACGAAAATGTTTTCAAAATTTCCCGAGATTTTTCCTGGTAGAAAATTAAAGAAAAAATCCCTAAATTATCCCAATTTGAATAATTTATATCTCTTACGATATTCTTCAGAGATCTACTAAATTACTGATATCCAGGATCACCAATGTCTGCATTGTTCCATTTCATTTGAAGAAGCTAGGTTTCTTTAATATATGAAAACGTTTAATGATAAAAATTTGGATTTCATAGAGAAGCTTGGATTTAGATTGTCCTTGAGTTCATCGATGATTAAAACATTCAAATAACCCTTCCACGTATTTGTCGAATAGAATTTCGAAGTGAATTTAATTTCAGCAAGGAATTGACCTATCAACGAGTCGATCAAGCGATCAACGGTTACGAAAACCAGAATATATGTTTTCAGTTTCTGATATAAGTTGTCAAACTATCAGAACATACATTCCAACTCAGTTTTCATACTTAAGTTTTCCTTATGCATATTTAGGGCTCTGTTTCCGTAATTTGGTCTGAAATGAGTCAGTTATTTAAGAAAACAAAAACTAACTGGAAGGTTGATATCTATTTCTATACGATTAATTCTATATGATAAACATTCTTTTGGAAGATTTCAAGAAAGGGAAATTTGAGTTTCGAACAAAATCGAGGTGAAACTGAAAGTTTTCATTCTTAATTTAAGATATTATAAGTTTATCTATTATTTCACATTCTTCGTAAAGATTCCAGAATCCAGGAAAGCACTTTAGAATAAGAGTGACTTAACGTTATTCCTTTTAAAATTTTTGTTTGATAAAATAAGAATCATTTTTGGGTGAAGATGCGGGAGCATTGTAACCTCTTTTATTATTTTATGAATAATTGTATCTTTCGAAACAATATAATGATAATTGATTCAGAAAAAAAAAGATTAGTAATATAATCGTTATTATAATAATAATTTTACATTTTGAAAATATCATTGGCGTACTATTTTCTCTAGATATATTAGATTCAAACCGTTCATCTACGCCAATGTTTAGTGCTGGGTATCTGATTGTAATTAATATTAACGTGATTCGACATCTAGGTCATTGGTATTAGGTACAGAGGATATTCACATACATGTATGTTATATGTACAAATAGACCTTAGGAGTAGAAACCAAAAAACTTCAAATATAAGAACACTCAAAATTATATGTTGTTGTAAAGTTGATATGCTTTGAAAAATTTAAGAGCTAATACAATTGGATCTGAGAATTCCTCAGAAATCTTCCTTTAGGTTGAGTCAGAGTCCATTTCGCGTATTGTGGCAGCTTTCGCATTCGGGTAGTTCTTCGGAAGTCATTAGATAACTATGCTTGTCCGTCAAATGAGTTCTACAGGTTGCGTGGCCAAACAAGAGAGGAAGGTTGTTTGGTTTCCCCACTCCAATCACTCACCAAGCCAAAATCGCTACAACGTTTAGTCTCGGCTCAGCAGGCGTCAGCGATGTAGCTTCCTCTGGTGCCTCAAGCCAGGTGCAAGTTTCGGTCTATTATTCGTTTCCTGACCGCTTTAAACATATCGTCGATTGAAATTCACAAAGAACTTTGTATAGTGTATGGAGAAGAGTGTATGAGCTCCAGGATGATGCGCAAATACGTGAGGGACTTTGAAAATGGCGAAACAGACGTCCACGATGAAGCCAGTGGTTTCCGACAAAATAATTGCTAAAGTCGAAGCGGCAATGCTTGGAGATCGGCGGGTTACAGTTTGGGAGCTGTGCGAAAAGATTTCGAAAGTCAGCAAAACCACAACTGACAGGATTTTGACTGAACATAGGCAATTCAGATGTCTGCGCAAGATGGATACCAATAATGCTCACTGCAGACCACCAGCGGCAGCGGGTTGAAGCAGCACATGAATTTCTCGCTTTTCAAGGCTGTACTATTGTTGATGACGAGACCTGGATTCACCACACCATACCGGAAACAAATGAGCAATCGGAGAAGCGGAAGCATCCTTCTTCGCCGATAGCGAAGATGTTCAAACAAATTCTGTTTGCTGGGAAAACCATAGCTAGCATTTTTTAGGATGGAAAGGGCGTGTTGTGCGAGTTTGTGCCTCACGGGATATCTAGTAATGTTGAACGTACTGTGTGACCTTGAAAAATCTGAGACATACAATTCAGAACAAGAGAAGAGGAATGCTGATAAAAGCAGTGCGTTTTCACCATGACAAAGCACGACCGCTTACTGCCAATCGAACCACAGCCGTCACCGAAAGATTTGAATAGGAAATGGTGCCTCACCCCCCTACAGCCCGGACTTTGCTTTAAGTGACTTCTCATTTCTTCCTCGTGTTGAGGAAAAACCTTGATGGAACCCAATTCCGGAAGATGAAAAATGTACTTTTCTTTGCAATTAAACCAGTTTGTTTATGGGAAAATAATTCGTGGAGCTTATTTTATGGGCACGCCTCGTATTCGAAGTCTTCTAGGCACTATTTTATCATATCTGCCCAGTTATATTTGTGGTAAATTGGTTCGAATTACCATTCCTGTAAGGTCCTCAACTGTTTTGCAGTCCATATCAAGTTGAGCCTGGGTCACTGGGAGATTGAATGTTCGTGCTTGATTTGCTTGCTGGTATAAAGCTTCATTTTCTGTTTTACCAATATGTAATGGGATCCAGATAAAAGAGGTAGAAATATTCTGTTAGGACTTCATAGTGTAACAGATTCCTTAAATTTGGCAGAATAGTGGATTCTTCATATAAATGGTTGCAATTATTTCTATTACAGACAAAAAGTCTGAGACTACAGCGATCTTTTGGCCAGAGTTGAATGATATGGATAGGGATTTGCGGATTGCAAAGAGTTCACCTGCAATTATGCTACAAGTGGTTTGAAACTCGTACGCTACTGGGACATCGGTCTGGCCAATAATCATGCATGCTTTTATCTCATAATCTTTTGAGGCATCAGTGTGCAGTAGTAAGTCGAATATTTCATGATCAATCAATTCAAGAAAAGTACATGATTTTTCCGTCGACCACCCAATTAAAGCTCTGTTTAACGTTCACAAAATCATGCATTAACCACCCATTTTTTTTTTCATTTTTATGTATGAGGCCTGTGACCTCTCACTCTTCAATAACAGAATAGTCGCGTATTAATCTCTGGTTATCTTGTTACACCGCAGAGAAAAAAATAATGAAACAAATCCAAACATAATCGATCTGTCAAATTATGATTAATATAGCTGCTTTCAATCTTAATCTTGATCTAATATCGCCAGTTGTTCTAATTACAATGAGTAACGGAGTCAGTATCCCCTCAATTTCCGCGGATGTTGCAGAAATGGCTAAAGCAGCAACTTGACCCTGCTACCTGAAAAAAGCCGACATTTGTATGACAAAACCTACACAGAATTCATTTCATGGTGCGAGGAGAAGAACGTTTTCAATTATTCTGAAACAGTTTTGTTGGCATACTTGAAGAGTGTTGCAGAAAAGGGATACTTAGCAAGTTCATGGCCAAAGTATTCAATGCTGAAAGCAACATTGAACGTTAAAAGGAATATTGATATAAGCAGATACCAGAAACTGGTGATGTTCATTAAGGGACAAAAAAAAGTGGGTTATATTCCAAAGAAATCGAATGTTCTCCAGAAATATCATGTAAAAGTCCACCAGACAGTATTTTCTTGATGTCCAAGGTAAATATAAAACTCAATGAAATTAATTTTCCAAAATTTTTTTTATTGTCACGTAGATATAAAATATGTTACTTTAAATTCTTTATTTGAAAATTGCATTTTCACCTGCAATATTCAAAAGGCAATATCAATTGAAATGAGCTCTTGTAAAAAGTTTTTGACAACAGTTATGCATATTTTGGCATTATTAGATTCATTTCATTTCTTGTGGGTTTCTCACTACTACTCTACAGATTGGTTAAATTGCATGGAAAACAAATATCGTTGAACTAAAGGTCCGTATCTTGTACTTCCTAAGATTATTAGTCTTTTTGGCGCTCTTGTTCACCTGAACAGAGTGCTTATCTTGCCCAAATGTGACTTTTCGAATTTTCATTGCATTTTCACCTGCAATATTGCCCAAATGGGCAAAAGTGGTATCAATCGTTTTGTTTGGACCTACTGATGAATAATCCGTGGTCAAAATCGATTCTGTCCGTCCGTCCGTCCGGCCGTCCGTCCGTTCCGTGAACACGATAACTCTCGAACAGATGAAGTTAGAGAGTTGAAACTTTCAGAATAGTTTTGAGGTATAAATATCTCGGCTAAGTTCGTTATTCGGTCAAATCGGCCGAATAGGTTCGGAGTAACAAAAATAAAATTTTTTTTCAAATGACACTGTTCAAATAAAAATTTTTTTATGGTGCAGTTTTATCAGACGTATACAAAAATACCACTCTCGACTTCGACAAGCTAATTGTTCTGGAGATATGATTTTTCAAAATTTAAATAATTGTAAGTGGTTTACAAGAGCGCCTAAGCCAACTGACCTCACGTCAGTGCTTTCTAAATTTTTGCAGATAAAATCATTCGTCATCTTTTTCCTAAATTGCAGAATTTGAAGTGAAGTTGAAAGGAATTAAATCGATATAATCATCTGGACAAACATGAGTGAGTGAATCATTTCTTAGAAGGAAAATAATGTTTTCAAACAGTTCAGAATCAATAGTGGATACAGTGGAATTTTCATTCAAACTAAACTGGACTACAGTGGGGTATTTGCTCATTGTGAAAACTTTTTTAAGTTATTACTTTTCAACACAGCTGAATATGGAAAAACGGTATGGGAAAAAAGTGTTTCTTTTGATCTCAAAAACCTATAGTTGAAATTAACGCAGTAGTCAAAGACTCATCCTGTAAACTAGACTACACTAGAGACACAAATGACCAAAACTCACCGAACTGTGATTGTTGGCGAAATAATCTTGAATGTGAGGTAGTTGGTTTCACCTACAAAAAGGATAGTGATTTCGAATATTTCACCATGTGTTTCTCAAGAACACGTGGCAGGGATCATTACTAATTAATGACTACAATTAGCATCCTCTGTCTAATTTTCGAAAGTAGGATTTCCTGGAGAAATTATAAATTCTACTTCCAAATGATAGTTTATGAATAATAAATTTTTTTCAATGCGGTCATAGTTATTACCACGATTGAAAGCTGTTACGTTTTCCATATAACTACTTCAAAACCTCATAGCGAGTAAAGTATCATAAATAGCGGTTGACGCTTATAGCGCACAACGTTATTCCATATTTCTTCATTTTGTAGCTTGTGAGATAACGATGCATACTGAAAATCCTTTTATCATGGTAGCTGATTGAGATACTGTAGAACATATATGAAGTTCAACACCCTGTGTATCGTATAGAATTATTGTTTGGGCAATATCCATATTTAGGATGATGGTTATTGTCAAACAAGTCTATAAGAGTTTCATCATCAACAATTTTTCGTCAGCACCCAATGAACTGAATATGAAAATATTATATATTGAAAATAAATCCTTTACGCTACCAAATTTATAAGGCATTTTCACTTGGAAGTGAGTTTTTTTTGTCGAAAATTAAAATCCTGCTACTTGAAAGTGGACTATCTTGAATACAAGACAAAACAGCTTTTGTCAGGTCAGCTGGAAAAATATGAAATACCATATATATTTCGAACAACTTCGAATACAGATTTTCTAAAAATTACCTCACGAATGGGTCGCAACTGTTGACTGTTCCAACAGTTCTAGATGGAAGATTTTTTGCCTTCAGAAGTGAAACTAACAATTTTTCTGTGGACGGTTCATACCGCAATGAGAACCAGAGGCGGCCAATGTGTCCGTCAGGCCATTGTATTTCATCCAGATCCAATGTGCTTTTGTAAAGAGCTGGTTCTATTACTCCAAGGCCATAACAACCTGAAATATCAAGAGGAAGAATCATTACTCATAACGTAACTTAAGTGAATATAAAATGGGGATATTCATCCCAGAGGGCTTCAGATGTTTCAGGTGTTAACATGTTAGAACTCACGTTTTGTCTAAGAAGTATACGCTTGTGTTACTTATGAAAAAACTATTATAATATTTCATCTTGAGCTGACCCAAAAATTCGTTAAGTAAACAAAATATTTTTTTAAATTTTATTTTAAATTTTTGAAATGTCATCTTGCAAAAATATGAAAACTCTAATTAATCTTTTTCGGAAGATATAGAGTATAAAGCCGGATCTACATACTCTTGGATATTTCCTTAGGAAGTTATTTGGACAAAATAGCTAAGTGCATGATAGCGCATATTGAATTACATCCAGAAAAAATAATCTAGAATTTTCATATTCATAAAATGTATTGAGTGTCCAAATAACTTGGTCAAATTTGGTTTTCTCAATCACTTGGAAACCAACTCTAGGACCTATTTGTGACTTGAAAATTGTCTGAACAACGATGAAAGGAAAGAATCTGCTGAATTTCGAAAAAGTAGTCAGGATTGAGAAATTTTAAAAATTTATTCCATAAAACTCAACTCAAAATTTTTTTCGAAAATGATCTACTTATTAAGGAATATTATCTAGTATACTCTACGAGAGTTGCCTCTTATATTTCGGGATTAGAGAACAAAAAGAAATATAAATCATTGAAAATTGCTTAATTGTTTTTCGAAATATTAACCATCAAGATCTGAATACAATTTTGCACGCGTTTGAACCATTTGTCGAAGCACTTTTGCCACTCATATTAAGGTGTCTCCAAAACATGCATTCTGAACGCATCAACCGCTTCTCCAGGTGTAGAAAAACGTTGATCTCTTATTTTATTTTTTACGACGGGAATAACAACAAGTCATTCGGTGCCACGTTAGGACTATACAAGGGATGACTCATCAAATCGATGTTTTGATTGCTCAAAGATGCAGTAGTTTGAGCCGATGTGTGGAAGCTCGCGCATTGTCGTGGTGAAGAGTGCGAGAGCAACTTTTATTGAATTTGGCTCATCTTGAGACACCCATACAGTCGATTGTTGTTTACTTTCATAGCCAAAAATTGAATTAAGTTAATCGCTCGAAAATGTTCACGATAATTTCATTTTTTGGGAGAGATGAATCTTTTAAGTTACTGTAAACAACACAAATAGCGCTTGTATGTCAAAACGTTCTGACTACGTATAACCTCAAAAGTATCAAGCTTTACGATAGAGCTGTCAGTTGGCAGATTACAACACTAGGGTTGTCCAATCCCGAAATATAAAAGGCAACCCCCGTAAAAGACAACTTAGATTTTGTGGTGAATGTAAGCCAAAAATTGTTCAAAGGTTAATTTCATCTTTAGTGCTTAGTGGTGGAAACCATGGACTGAAGAGATTTCCCCAACCATATGTTGAAATAACATTTTACTCCAAAAGACATAAATTATGGTAAATTGAACAAACCTATTACTGTAATTTCATTATCGTAGATTAGACCCACGAGTAGATATATGCATATTTCTTTTTAGGAGCTCATTCTAGATCAGAAAATTAGTTGAACAGAGTTTTGCCTAAACTGCGATTTTCAAATATCGGGCCGATAATTGTCTCAGTTGGTTAGGTTTTTTTGAAAGGGGAATTAGTGGTCACACTTGAGTATATCCTGCAGGCCAGCAGAGAACAAGCGTGTAAAAGCTCCTGCTCCACGTTAGTGCTCTTCTACATTTTTCGATTTGAGTCATTTTCCATTCTGGCATGCTCGAGAAGGGATATAAAATATATAATTATAGACGCATCGTTAATTTTCGAATTAGTTATTCCTGAAATAAGCAATAAATTGCTGCTGCATAAATCTCCCCGCTGAATTTCATGAACCACTTAATGCATTATAGAATGTTCATAAAATTTTAAGTTACAATCGCACCCCTATAAAAAGCCCATTGAAATTCAGACCATCATTCACCATTGCCAACGAAATGAACCAGAAAATATTGAATACTTAACAAATCCCAGCCTACTGAACATCAATCATATTTCATTCTCACAAGCCGAAAAATCGGTGCCATTTTTTCCTTCTCAGCAATCTCGCAGCTCGGCTTTCGAATGAGAGTTTGAATGTTGTGAAAAAATTTATTTATTCATGGAATTATAAAGGATTTCTGTACATATTTTTGATGAATGGATGCTGAAATATCGTAGGAATTCTGTTAGGGGAGAATTGGAGTTTTTATTTTATTGCATCTTTAATGAAGTGAATAAAAATTGAATGATCATATTTTGAATTTCGCTTTGGTTGCAATAGATGAGAATTAATTGAAGAAATTAAGTTAAATGATTTTCCCGCTTTTTATCTAAGTGATAGTGAAGTTACCTTAATAAATGATAAGCAGGAAATTTGCTCAAATTTCCATTATTCTCCACAAATGTAGACTGAGTTTAAATCCAATTATTTTTTTCAATTCCTCATTAATTGAAGCTTATATTGCTAGGTCTCATTATCTTCATCAACAAATTGTGCTCTCTCGTCTCAAATAATTGTAGTTGTTCATTTCCTCTAAATTTAAAATTTTCTGCTATAAAAATAACTTACCTCAATTCTTGCATTATCAATGAAAGCTTTTCAAAGAGTTTTAACTACTGTAATCGTTGAATGTTCTGTGATTAATTTCTCTGCTATGTTATCAAACTAATCAATTATCTCTATTTCTTCTTGAGCCTCGCTCTCATAAAAGGTTTCCATAAAGGGAATCGGGTATTTGCTTTTTTTTTGAATTGAATTTGAAAAAAAGAATTTTATATTATATAATTAAATATTTTAATTTATTTTGGTAAAATTTTCATCTTTAATTCAATATTTTTTTTCCCGAAATGTATTTTCACTATGTTGTTTTAGTCGAAAGCAAGAAAGATTTACCAGTAATGAAAAATAAAAAACCTATGATTTCGAGCAGTATGTTTTCTAAAAAAATTATATATTATTTCTCCAAAACTTCTGTGTTATTTGATTTTTCAAATGAAAATTCATATTAAGTAACTTGTGGTATCTATTTCGGTATGTTTAATTAAATAATATGATTCATTCTATGAGTCTTCTAAAATAACATGGGTAAAACTTCTTGTCGTTGTTAAAGATAATCATTAAAATAACGTTGATAATCTCAGATCAAGTATCTTTGATATTTATACGAGTAATTTCTAAAAACGAAAGAAGCAGAAGCCATGTTATTTTCGAGAACTTGTAGAGTAAATCATGTAGAATAACTAAACATGCTACTGGGCTAGTTTTAAAGTACATGTCGAAAATTAAAGAATAGAATTTTTTTTAACAAAATCATCTCATTATTATTTTAATTAATATGCTGCTCGTCCTCATGGGTTCTTTAATATTCTCTACCACTTAACTACCTCAAATATTAACGTATTTTATTTTTTTCTATAAAACTTCTCTTCATGTAAAGGGTATTTTTTTCAAAATAGTTTAATTTGGCTGCTTGAAGAATAAACTTGTTATAAAAATGTAAAAACCTTTGATTTCGCCCAGCACTTAATTGAAAAAAAAAAGATATTCCTTGATTTTTTTTATCCTAGATACGTCACATGATAACTGGTGGTATTTCAGCATTTTTAGTTATACAACATGATTTACTCCACAAGTTCTCCCTATCTTTGGGTCTCACTACCATTGGGTCTATTTCTTTTCGTCTTTGAAGTAATGAAAATTAAAAACTACCATCGGATTTTTGTGCTGAGATTACCTACGTTATTTCAGTAGTTATCTTTAACAACGAAAAAAAATTGATCCTATTTTATTTCGGAAAACTTGTAGAATATATCATATAGTTTCAGAAAACCCGCTAAAAAGATTTCAATATGCTTGTTCAGAATTTAAATATCGAAATCGACAGAGAAAATATGTTTTAACAACCAAATTATCTCATTATTATTTCAAAGAATATACTGCTCGTATTCATAATTTTTTAATTTTCAACACAAATACTGAAAAAATTTACGCATTTAATTTCTTATAAAGTAAAATTTCCATGTTTCGATATTTTTTTCAAGTCAACAATGTTTTTTTATTTTCAATGTAGTTTTATTTGAAAGCTATGAAAACAATACCATCGGATTTTTGTTCTAATATTACCTACGTAATTTCAGTAGCTACCTTTAACAACGACAAAAAATGGAACCCATTTCATTTCGGAAAACTTGTAGAATAAATCATGTTATTTTACATAACATGCTGAAAAAGTTATCCCAATATGCTAGTTTTGAATTTTATTGTCCTTATGACAAGGAAAGATTTTTAACAACCAAATCATCTCATTATTATTTTATCGAATTAACTCTCGTATTCATAGATTTTTTAATTTTCAACACAAATACATGAAAAATTTACGCATTTTATTTCTCATAAAGTAAAATTTCCATATTTCGATATTTCTTTTTTCAAGTGAACAATTTTTTTTTTTTTTAGACTTTTTAATGTAGATTTATTTGCAGTTTTTAAAAAAATAAAAGGATAATTTTTTCCTTACCTTTTTTTTAACTTCCATATGTTACCTCAAAACTACTATATTGAGATAAATTTCAAACATGTTTATTTAAACAACATGAATACCATTGGTTTTATCTCTTTCGTGTTTTAAGTGAAAAACACTAAAACATACCATCGAATTTTTGATTTGAGATTACCCAGGTTATTTCAGTAATTATCTTCAACAATGACAAGAGGAAGAACGCTTATGGAATACGCTGAAAAAGGTACCTCAATGTGCAAATTTTGAAGATACATATAAAAATTGAAGAAAAAGTACTACATTTTAAGTTTTTCAACATATTCATACTTGAAATCATAGGCTTTTTATTTTATTATGAGAATATCTTTTCTGCTTTTCAATAACACTACTTCGGAAGAAAAAAACGTGGTTTACTCAAAGAAAAATAAAATTTCAATCGAAAGATGGAAATTTTAGTGAAAAAAAATTATAATGCCTTGATTTTCGAAACAGTGGTCATAATTTTTTTTTCAAACGTTTGCCGATATTTTTTTAATTTGTATCCGCTTATTTCGTTCGATCCGGTGTATAACTAACACATGCTATATATATCTCCCTGAGATATTTTCGAATTACACTTCAAGCCCCAAACATCTCAGTTTGTCGATAAAACCTTGTGTATTTTTGAAAGGAAACTGTAAGGAATACAACTCTATCATAATTAAATTCGTGTTTCACACCTCTCGATATCATAGAACTGAATTATTAGGCAACACAAAATACTCGATCTAGATTTACTTACTGAAATGAACTCTCTCTCGAGTACAACATTCAGAATTTTCTATATTGCAGTGGCGTATATAGAAAATATTTTCGGGGGGGGCCCCGAGATGCTTGTACCATCAAATGATCCAATGGTTGGATTAGGTTAGATGCAATTTTTTGATTTGTTCCTTAGTTAAGTTTTCAGTCTTCTTAGGCTAGAGAAAGTCCTTTCAACGGTAGCGACTGACACGGGAAGGACAGCTAGTATTTTCAGAAAGATATACATGTTGGGGAATAAATCTTTGTCACATTTTTCTAGAGAACTAATCGCCGTTTTTGGCAGAACTTCAGGTCTTTCCTGTTTCCACTTTTCTTGCCACAGCTTAAACTCACTTCGCACAATGTCGTTAAATGACAAATCTGATTCATATCATTTCAATGCAGCGTCTAATGAAGTGATGTCTGTTCTGATACAAAATTTGGAAGAATGTTTTGTAAAGATATTATTGTGTCTTTATGAGATTGGAATCTTTCCCTTAACGCTTCACAAAAATCATCCAGGTATGGCACATAAACTGCTCGTCTATAATATTCTTCTTCTGTGTGAGGTACATTGTTGCGTGTTGTTTGAAGCCGACAAAATCGTGGAAGCTCCTCTGTGACAAAAGGTTTTGAGGCTATTGCCTTCACCTGTTCATATAATGGTTTGTAGGTTTGCTCGGCATTTGATCTCTGTTTTGACAATAGGTCTAAAACAGTTGTGATGTCAATATTTTTTTTCTGAAGGGTCTCAGACAAGCTGTGTGTAGCCGACAGCATCTGGCTCAAAATGAAAAGATTAACAATAAATGGGTAAGTACAAATGGCACGGCTTAGAGCAAATGCTTTAATTGATGAAACACTCGATTCTTCTATCTTATGTAGGGAGAGTATGATAGCTTTTAAAATTTCTTTGAATAGAATAACTGAGTCATGTCTTTCCACCCATCGCGTTTCGCACAATGAAATCAGTTTCCTTCTCTTTTAATCAGGAAAGCACTCTGAAATCGTGCATTTTAAAATTTCTGTGTTCTTAGCTGATGCATGAAAGAATGCACATATTTCTTTAATGACACCCATGCAGTTTCTAATAGAGGAAATGCTACTTGCATCTGACAAGCACAAGTTGAGTGTATGCACAAGTTGAGTGTATAAAGGGCCAATGGTAGTTTTTCTCTGATAGCAGCTTGAACTCCTCTGAACTTGCCACTCATAGTGGCAGCACCATCGTATCCTTGGCCTCTCAATTTGTTCAAGTCAAGACCTAAATTTGACAAGGTCTCTAGTACTGTTTTCGCCAAACCTGCACCAGTTACATCATGAACGGGAACAAATGTTAGGAAATCTTCTCTGATTTTAAAAGTTTCATCCTCAACATAGCGAATGCAAAGTGAAAATGGTTCCAATTGGCTTATATCGGTGGTTTCATCCGCTAAAACGGAATAGAAGATAGAATTTCTAACTTTTGCCACAATTTTGGTTTGAATCAAAGAACCGAATGTGTTAATGATGTCGTTCTGAATGACGGCACTTGTGTACATTGTCTTTCCACCAGCACTGATCAATTGGTCCTTGAAAGATTATCTCCGCTGTTAGCTCGGTATCTCAACAATGATCGGAAATTTCCGTCATTTTCGTCACGTTCTTCAAGACTTACTCGTCCAGAATCATTATGACCTCTGAGAGCAATCATTTGCCTTCCGCAAAACTTAATAGTTTGAATTATAGCAACCAGTTTTTTTCTATTATTCTCAATATCTAATTTTTATTGAGAATTTACTTGATCGATAATACTATCACGTTTTTTTTTAATCAAGGATTTTGTATTTTCAGCAATCGAAATAGAATGTCTATGGTATTTTGAATCTTGATGATGCTTGAACATTTCCTTTGCTTTTTTGAAATTGATGAAAGGTTGGGTTACAAATATTCCTAATGATTGGTGATCTCCTTTCCCTACATTTTCGATCCGAGAGAAAAACACGCCGTATTTACAAAATGCACCGCATTTCTCCTCTGAATAAGTTAACCACTCAAATTCTTCAAGCCATTTCGCTTGAAAGGATCTCGTGTGGTTTGAAATCGAAGTGGTAGGAAATTTGTATCCAGACTGAGGTTTCCATACATTTTCTAACCATGAAACTTTTTCATCATTTGTTAATGAACAAATATAACTCCTTTGACAGTAATTTCCAATGTCGTTTACATTTTTAATAACTTGAAAAATACCTTCCACATCTTGACTAGAGGAGCTAGTTTGAAAGATATCGGCACAAGCAATTTCACTTTGTCCTTCCACGGCAACGCGGGCTTCCAAATTTTCAACTTCAGGCCTATCCACATTTTGTCTTTTCGTGAAAAAATCTTGAATTGAACTTTGTCTCTTCATTGTAATTTTCTTTCACTTATCAGCTTTCAATTACGACCCGAGAACACTAAAATACTCTTACGATCTTAGATATTAGAACGCAACCGTGGGATTTAGGTAATCATCAACTACTGTCCTAGCGGCTTCAGCCGTGTCGTGCGTATTACAGATTATTATTAGTTTTATTCACGCAAGCGCAGATAGAAAAGAACCGTTCGCGGATTCAAAGATATGATCAGAGCTTCGGAGATTTGTAACTGGTACCCACATAGTTCCGAATTTTAAGATCTGAGCCTGCGTATAGGTTCCCAACCAGTTTAGAAATCGTCACGCGAACAAACAGTTGTTGTATGTTCACATCAGACGCCAGAGCCATGCTTCCCGAGCCTGTTTTATTTATTATAGTAGTTCAGTTTTCTTTATCCATTTCGGGGGGGGACCGGGCCCCCTGGGCCCCCCTCTATATACTCCACTGCTATATTGGAATATGAATCTCGAATTTCTCCAGATGACTTTTGATTTGGAAAATATTTTCACTTCGCGCGAGTACTTATTTATTATGGGAATGGTGAAGAATAAAGGTTTGTTTACAAAAATAATCGATCGTTTCAGCAGTTACTACTTGGTAGTTTATCACAACTAAAACTATTTTGTTTATTCCTTTTATGTATTTTCTACCAACATTTTTTTTAAATGAGGTTGTCACACAATTTCGAACTCACGTTTATCTTTGGACAGTAGTTTGTTGTACTGTTTGAAAATGTAACTGCAACAACTGAAACGACATTATTATAAATAATTTATAATAAATATAGAAAGCGAAAACCAAAATAGTCTTAATTTCATAACGACATTTTCAACTCAATCATTTGCTAACAGTCCTCTATTGAGTAAAAGTCAAAAATCTCAACACTCAGTTCATGATATGAATGTAAATGAATTCATTAGCTTTTTATTTTCTTTTCTCAATAACCACTTGATCAACAATATTCTTACATGGTCAGAAACTATCACATAAGCGTTCCTCAACCAAAGGGATAGGAAGAAGATTTTTTGTATCCATAGTCAAATTCAATATCAGATCATAAATGTTGGTTGAAAATATCACGAAGCTATTTTCGAATGCACTTACTGAAAGAGTTTGATCGTTGATTATAAGTTGAAGGAAGCAGAAGACATTCTGTATCTACATCTGAATCGTCCACTGTTGGCTCATTCAAGTTGCCCATAGAAGAACTTCGTAGAGGTGGAAGACTAAAATGTATTTCTTTCGTCCTGAAATTTTCGAGAAAAGGAGAATATATTTAATTCATTCATAATAATATTTTGTATCATTTTCCTAAAATTAGTTTGTAGGAGCAACATTAATTCACGTAAATTGCACATCATTTAATATTTCAACATCATCGAGAAAGTCTTAAGAACTATTGCCAATATCAGTGAACTGTTTCAGCGGAAAAAGCCAGAAAGTTTGCAAGTTTTTCACCACTGAAAACTTTATGGGATATACCAAAATGTATATTGTATCAGAACTATTTTTCCATTTTAATGAAAATGGAATCTCAGTCCTATTATTATGATACATTTTTGTTACATGACTTGGAGGGATGTTTTGGGAAGAAATGTCATAATGAAAGCTGAGAACCTGGAATGAGCAAAGAAATAAATACAGTTGGTAGGTTTCTCAACTACATGTTCGTTGAAAATATAGCGAATGAAAATGGAGTTTATAATGTATTCAATGTCAGCAGCATACTAGTGATCAATCTTATGTTTATTCGAACTTCACATAGATTCAAAAGTTTTGCATCATTCGAATTCTAGTGTAATAAAAATACAGAGTGCGGCAAGAGTCAGTTCACACTATCATGTATTCACGCATACACGTATTCTCGGCCAGATCGTAACTAGGGCGGAAGGAGGCAGCGGAAACCTAGCGAGTTGAGTTGTCCGCGTGTAGTATTGTTGTTTTGTGGGCATGTAAAGTACACTAAAGAAAAACGTTCGCCCGAGTTGACGCCGCTGGATTTTGCGTTTTGGAGCGTCCTTAAAGTTAAAGTTTTCAGCTAGCGACCTCGTGATATTCCTCATTTTCGCGTGTGAATTGAAGGAGAATGTGAGAAAATTCGTTCCAATACCGAAGTTTTTCGTAAAATTTGACTTTGTGAATAGTGGTGACTTTGACATTGTTCTCCTCACTGAGATTGGGTTGAAGGATTCCGTTGGTGAGGCTGCATTGTTTCCATGCTATAATATTTATAGAGATCGTGATCTCTATGCTAGTGGATGTGGCGCTGGGGGTCGAGTATTGTTGGCTGTTCATGACAGATATCGTTCAGAGCATATTGATTTGATTGATTTGAAGGGTATGGTTCCATGCATTGATGTGGTGGGTTGTAAAATTGTACTTCCAGGGGTAAAATGTTCGGTAATTGTGCTCTATATCCCACCAAATATTGATGAGAAATGTTTTGAAATATTTTAACACTCGATGCAATGTATTGATTCTCTTTTATGTACGAAGTTATTGACTGTGCGAGATTTCAACACTCCTAGTGTACTCGGGTTGGAACGGTTCAATACTATTACTAATTCTAATGGAATGATGCTAGGCTTACTATCTTCTAGCCTACAGTGTGATGTTCGTAGCGATGACTTCGCTGTTGTTAACGCTGACCTTCACCACCCGCCGCTGCTTTACATTTTCATTAGCGAGTGCCTGATGGAAATTCCGTTGAGGTCAAATATAGGTAGAAGTAACAAAGAATTTAATTTTAGGAAGGCTAACTCCCCTCGGTTTTACCAATTGGTTTTCAACTCTGATTGGGAATCGATTTTTTTGGGGGTTGATCACCTGGACGTTGCTTGTAACAGGTTCTACTCAGTTCCAGTTGATATTTTTGATATTGTATTCCTCGAAATTTATTCAAGACGCGTCAATTTCCGTTATGGTTCCCACCTGAGATAATCGATTGAATATATTTGAAAGAGAAGGCATCAGAAATTATAAAAATACAATACTGATTTCTACTATAGAAGATACAGATCCTTGCGAGCTATTGTGAAGTCGAAGATGAATGCAGTCTATCATGATTTTATTCGGAAATCCTACCAGAGAGCTCTCGAGGATCCAAAGACTTTCTGGCAGTTTATTCGGTCTAGACGGAGTATCTCCAGAGTGCCGGCGCAGATGCGTGATGATTCGCGTTGCTATGAAGGTCCATAAAAGATTGTGGATGCTTTTGCCGGTTATTTTAGTTCAGTTTTTGAAATATCTGAAGTCGTCAGTCCATCACATGTTCCCCAGTCGGTAGCTTCCTATATATCTGTTGACAACATAACTGAGACCGATGTTATAAAAGTCAATAAAAAATTAAAGTTGGAACAAGATATCATGCGAGAAGGTTGTAGCGATCGATGCTTTTACAAGCTATTCACTTTGTGGACTTTGTGATCGTATTATTCCTAATACGTCCAACGGTCTCAAATGTATTTTGTGTCGAAAAGTTCTTCATTCGAGCTGTGCAAGAAAAACTAAAAAGTGTTGTGAAGTTCAACTGATTCCGGTCGCCGATAGTGAATTTTCCGAAAAATTCACAACGGGAAATTCGGCAACTGATAACATATCGGTGATCGAATTATTGGTAAAGATAATCCACGAATTGGAAACAAAAAACATGATTTTAATAGAAAACACGGATCTCCTGAAATTTAAAATATCAGTGTTAGAAAAGGAATGTGTAAACAAAGACTCGAAAATTATCTTCAAGAGTCATTAAATGTGTTGGAATCTCGAAGTACTCTCGATAAGAATCCTGAAATATTTCCGCCGCGACCGACGGTCAATTCAAATGCGTAGTTCAGTCAATCTGTCGTAAATTAAATAGTTGAAGGGAAAAAATTTCCACACTAGTGAAAGTTGTTTTTATTGTTGTAAGATGAGGTAAATAAGCTACCTTGAAGATGGGCATTTAAAATTTTACTGCGTTTTTTTAAAAACTCAAAAAAACTGAAAAAAAAAATTTTGAAATCGTTTTTTCTCGAAAAATATACATTTTACAGGAAAATTTATTGAACAAAAAATGTAGAGGACGTTGCGATCTACAATTAATGTCATTGACGCTATGCTGTACAACAGGAAGTGCGCACTGTAGGTGGCGCTAAAGGTGGGAAATAAGTGTTTTTCTATGTTTTTACCCTGAAAAAATTATTTTTATGCATAAATGTAAATGGAAAAGTTGTTCCTCTGAATGTTACTAACAACTTTTATTCAAACTTTTTTTTATACGACTTACCGTTTTAGAGCAGCAGCTTCCGAAGCTATTCAAATTCCGATAATTCGGTTGCACGCAGTATGCGAACTCATCTTGATACACATATGAATAAAATTACAATTATTTATGTTATGTTATCAAAAACAATATAAGGTAAGCTCAACAAAGGTGAATGATTTCAAAATCCTTCACATAAACATCCAGAGTATGTCCAATAAGATGAACAACTTGGAGCTCCTCCTCGCCGACGTGCTGCCTGATATTGTCTGCATATCTGAACATTGGTGTAGTACCTCCGCTTTGGATATGATGAATGTTCCAGGGTATGTAGGGTAAGTAGCTAGGAAGCAGTAGGAACTGCCGTCCAACAAGAGAACATGGAGGAACAGTGGTTTTCGCCAGGTCATTCCTTCCCGTCAAATACATTAATGTTTCCGGATTCTCTCAGGAAATACATTGTGAGACTTGTGGGGTTATGTTGCTGGGTGACTGTAAGTTGGGTATAATCTGTGCGTATAGATCACCTAAAGGTGATTTTGAAGTTTTTCTAGAAGTAATGTCTCAAGTACTCCAATATTTTCTCACATTAGTTGACAATATTTTCGTTTGTGGAGACTTCAGTGTGAACTTTCTCAACGATAATAAAAATAAGAACTCATTTAGAGATTTACTCATTTGTTTCGATTTGAATGTGACTTCTCTGCTTCCAACTAGAGTTTGCACTAATATTAATGGCCAAACGTCTAGCTCAAAACTTGATTCTATTCTTTGCGAGAATGCAAGACATCTGTTTTGAGGCCTTTCTTGGTGATCATAGAGTGATGTCATTAATTTACCCTCGGTGCTTGGTTTTAGATTCTAATAAAGGCAGGCCGAAATACAAGACTGTTCGCGTTTTTTCTGATCGTAGCTTGAGTATTTTCAGATCAAATTTTCTCGATATGGATTTCGATTAATTATATGACTGCGCTGATGTAAACGAGTGCTTTAGAATATTTTTAGATAAAGTCCAATCTCGAATGAGAGAGTGTTTTCCTTCCAGAAGAATACTATGTCGGGAAAATGTTGATAAACGGTGGATCACTGATGAGATCAAAATGGCTAGCGTAAGATTGAAAGATATATACTGGTTACATGCAAATATATATAAGTTTAATATAAGTTTTTCCATGAAATTTTCGTAACATTGTAAACTTCAAACTCTAAAGATCATTGAGGTAGTTTCTCGGAACAAACTCACGATGGCAATTCATGTCCCTCAAAACTGAAGACAGCTTGTTTTTTTTACAATCATCGAAAATTCTTCGCTGTTGGCTTCAGAGGTGGGTTAAATTTGAATTGGAATACACAATTTTTCATTTTTTATACTTACATCAAATGAGCGGTGTTTCCTTGATGCGATGGATAAATAAGAAAAGATCCGGACTTCTCTTTGTCCTTGGTTCGTCTTCCTTTTATGAACAAAAGGATTGCAACGAAGAGGAATATTAGTATGCAGATGCCGACAACAATGGAAGAATAGATCATTTCTGCAAACAGAATTCCATTATTTCTTTTCTGGAAGTCAATTTCACCTCTCATCTAGTCGAAAATGTGAGAGCCAGGCATTCGTGAAATTAGCAAAAAATTGAAAGCAATAATTCTGAAATGATGCCAAATATTTGTTGCGTACAAGAACTGGATTTTTTTGAAATAATGTCAATTCTCGGATTTTTCTAATTCCCTGGTTTCGTGGTAGCTTTATCTTGGCGAAGTTAATGAGCAGAAATACGTGTCAGCAATTATCTACTAAATTCAATTTTTTTACCTCTTTAGTTTTCTGCGAAATCACTCATGCATAATTTTCTCATTATAATTGAATCTCTTCATTGGTCAATTTTTATGCCTCTGAATATTTGATTTCATTCAAATATTTTTGCTATCATGTGGTTATGACTTACCATAGGGAGAATCCTGTTTTTGTTCGGAGACCACAGATTGAATATACGCTTCCCTTGTGGGTTCTGAAGTATAGCTGTGCGGACTTTCCGATGAGCGAATATTCCTGAACGTTCCCCAGGGATCCACTGGATTCATATTCCATGCGAGCGGAATTTTTTTTTTAGCGTACAACTTCATTGTGTAATTCCTCTCACATTTCTAGTCTGAAAAATAAAAATTAATTAATAGAATCAGCGTGACTATGTTCAGAAGTAAATCCATCATCAGATCGAAAGTAATAATAGGTATTTGAAATGTTCAGATTTTAGCCCAAGCTGGAAAAGTTTATTAAAGAGATGGAAAGGTTGAAAGTGAAAATTTTAGGAATAAGTGAAATTCATTGGCCAGGCACCTTCTCTTGCGAAATCAACGACCATCGAATTTATTACTCGAGTAACATGAGTGGTGAATATGAGCATGCAGTGGGTATTTTAGTAAACCAAACAGTTGCTAGATCTGTCACAAACTTTGTTCCAGTATCTGAAAGAAGTATGTTATTACAGTTAAAATCAAAACCAACTACTATAAATATAGTTCAAGTATAAGTGCCAAAAACAAAACACTGTGATGAAGAGATCAAAGAATTTCATTCCCGAATTAAAAATATATTGGAGGATTCGCACAAACAAGAACTAATATTAATAGATAGATAGATAGATAATTTATTTTGTTCGAAGTACATGATGAAATGTACAAGCGAAAAACGTCAAACAAAGATACATTAAAGAGAAATCGACCTTTCAGCCTTACAAAAAAGTATTCCTTAATATTATAAGGTTCACACCTCAAAATAAAATATTTCAGGTTACACAACAGTAGTTTCTCTGTATTTACTTCACGAAATTGCCTTGGCAATGCATTAAACATTTTCATGCACATGTACATCGCATTATGCTGTGTCAAAGTGAACTTATGAGCTGTATAGAGATAACAGTCTATTTGCCTTGTCTTTTCATTCTTATTTCGATATGGCTCAAAAATATCGCGATACTGAATTAGAAACTTGAGGGAACTGTACACGTACAATCCTGTTAAGGTATGAATATTGCCAGCCCGAAAAACACCCCTATACGACTGCCTGTATTTCACGTTCATAAAGGATCTTAAAGCATACTTTTGTTTTACGAAAAGGACGTCCGTGAAGGAACTGTTTCCCCAGAAAACAATACCATATGACAAATTCGATTGAAAAGCAACATAGTAAAAAATGTTCAAGGTAGGCAGATCAACAGACTTCTTGAGAACATTAATGGCATACAACGCTGAATTCAATTTTTTATTTAAGTGATGTATATGTGCCCCTATCTCAACTGACAATCTACAGGAACCCCAAGGAACCTGGTAGATTCAGAGATCTTCACTTGACTTCCATCTGGAGAAATTTCATCTGGGAATTGAAATTTTGACCTTGAAGAGTGAAAAACTACACTAAAAACTACACACACATTCAATTTGAGCATGTTTGTTGAGCACCAGGCGATTACACAAGATCTTGAAAATATTGGTGTCATCAACATGGATGATTGCATTCAACAACTGGTCAATATTGTGAGGTAGGTCGTTTATACAGGGTGGCCATTTGAAAACGAAACAGACGAGATTACACACGAAATAAAATTTTTCGATAGAAATGCTCGGACAGGTCGATTTCTGTTTAGAGGGAAACAACTTAAGATGTAGGTTACGGACGCATAGCGCTTCAACCCTTGCTGCTATAATCCCCACCCCTAATTTTTGAACAGGGAAGATGGGATGAGTGTAACCTCAATTCAAAGGTACTCTTATGCTGATTTCAGCACAGTAATTGTTTCTTCATTTTATGCATTAGTTCTTGAAATATTCTCAACTAAGTATTTGAAAATGAAGTAGTGTTTTCATGGAACTTGTAGTGTTTTTTTTGTGAAAAATCGACATTTTGAGCTTCAAAACATACTTCCTATTAACATGTTTATCTGAATGTCGTTGATTGAAGAATTCTGCGGTTCTATTCGCACATTGATTGTTTGCAAAAAAAAGTGAAATTATTTCCACCCGCTCTGCAATTGAATAAACCATGTCGAACAATGAATTAGAACACATACAAGTCTCGATTCAAAACTAAGAATAATTCACATGTCAAAGAACCAGTAAGCAAACCTAGTGATCTGCTCGTAATAAATAAAAAATTATCGATTCTCATTTTTTTGAAGAAGATATGAATTCAATAATCAACAAAATGAAAACATATTGAAGCCAACTGAGAAAACACTTCATAATTAAGTCGGAAATCGTTTCACGAATTGGGACTGGAATATTTCTGTGGCATCATTAATGATTTGATTTTCTTACCTGGTAATCTCATTAGAGATATGTACGTATTTGGACTTTTTGGAGATTTCTATCGATCGAGTGTTACCGCATGTTATTGGAAATACTGCAAATTATATCGAAGATAATTTAGATTGAGTTTCAGTAAGATTGAGCTCCTTCGCAATACGCTTTGTTTGTTCTTCATCTTGATTAAAGATTTCCATGTCAGTGGATTGGAGGAAGGAAGCCACAGTTATGGTTGTTTTGAAGCTCAAAATGTCGATTTTTCACAAAAAACACAAGTGCCATGAAAACACCACTTCATTTTCAAATACTAAGTTAAAAATATTTTGAGAACTAATGCATAAAATGAACAAACAATTACTGTGCTGAAATTAGTATAAAATAAATGAGATATTCACCCCATCTTCCCTATTCAAAATTTGGGGGTGAGGGTTGTAGTAGCAAGGGTTGAAGTGCTATGCGTCCGTAACCTATATCTTGAGTTGTCCCTCTCGAAACAGAAATCGACTTGTCCGAGCATTTTTATCGAAAAAATTTATTTCGTCTGTAATCTCGTCTGTTTCGTTTTCAAATGGCCACCCTGTATATACCATGAACAGTAAAGGACCTAGTATGCTGCCTTGAAAAACACCATTAATGATACCTATCCTTATCCTATCGTTGATAGTAATAAATACTTTTTGTTTTCGCCCTTGTAGGTAGCTTTGTATAAGTTTTAGTTTGTTTTCCCTTATACCATATTCTTCAAGTTCACTTAATAATCTACTATGATCCACAGAATCGAAAGCTTCGGAAATATCTAGAGATAGTCCTACTGGCACTTCACCCTCTTCTATTGCTGTGATAACAGTTTGAGTCAATTCGAAAATTGCTGTACTTGTATTCTTGTTGTTCTTAAAGCCGTGTTGAGATGAACAAAAGATGCTATATTTCTTGAAAAATTTAATAAGGCGATCTGAAAGAACTCTCTCAAAGATTTTTGCAGAAGTTGTTATAATATAATTAGGTCGGTTGTTGTTAAAATCATCATTACAGATAGATTTATATAATGGTGTTATGCTTCAAAGCAGATGGAAAAAACCAGTTATAAATGCACAATTCATAATATGCCTGATTGGCTCAACAATAAAGTGGATAGCCTTCTTTATTACAATGCTAGGGATTTCGTCATAGCCTGATGAAAATGAGTTCTTCAATTGCTTCACTATGTCAAGACTTTCGACCGCTTTAATATCAAAAACAAAGAATGACCTGTCTAGACGTCTCAACCCGCCTCCAACATCACCATGTGAAAGAGCAGCTGAACATTTAGTTCGTTAAAGTTTTGTATTACCATTTGGAGGCAACCATTTGGAAGTATGCTTTGCCTATGCTGTGTTCTACCTGTTAGTGACTTTATTATTCCCCAAGTTGTTTTGGTTTTATTTCTGGATGTTAGGATTCTGTCTCTGATTATCATCTGTTTCAATTTTGTGATTTCCAAATCATACTGCTTTTTACATACTTTATATTCTTTCTTGCACTCTGGTCTATGTTGTGAGATCACATATAAAACATCAAGCCTCATCCTCAGGGCAACTGTATGAGGATCAGATCTACACATAATTCTGCAATCATTATTTATCGGATGATTACTAGATGATTTTACCGTCACAAGAGGAAATGAAGATTGAAACATTAGATTGAAACCATTAAAAAAGAAATTCCACATTTCATCTACCTAAGACTGCCTAAATTTATACAGACCAGTAAAAGGCGGACAACTCCGCAAAAAAATCTTTCAAACTTCCTGATAACCCTTTACTTGCATTCCTATGGTAACTTCTTTTTATATCAAAAGACATTATCTGTGCAGAATGATCAGATATATGTGGCTGGACAACCTCAACATTACAGCCATCAACATCATTAATAATAATGGTGTACAAATAAGTTTCCGTGGTTTTTTATAAAAAATTAGGAATTTATTGTAACATTACGTTTTATTCAAAGTATTTTCCATCATTTGCCACTACTTTTCCCCATCTTTCTGGCAACATTCGGATACCCCGTCGAAAAAACTCTTCATCTTTTGACGCTATCCAGAAATCTACCCAATTTTTGGTGTCTTCATATGATGTGAAGCGCTGCTCAGACAGACCATGTGCCATCGACCGGAACAGATGATAATCAGAAGGGGCTAAGTCTGGTGAATACGGCGGGTGGGGTAAAACTTCCCAGTTGAGTGTTTCCAAGTATGTTTTTACTGGCGCCGCAACATGTGGACGAGCATTATCGTGTAAAAGAATAATTTTGTCGTGTCTGGAGTAGTAATGGGCGCGTTTTTCCTTAAGTGCCCGACTCAATCTCATCAATTGTGTTCGGTAGAGAGCTCCAGTAATGGTTCGCTTGGTTTCAGAAATTCATAATACACGACACCAAGCTGATCCCACCAAATACACAGCATGAGTTTTTTTTTTCATGAATATTCGGCTTAGCTGTCGATGTTGATGGTTCGCCGGGCTTAACCCATGACTTTCTCTTCTTTGGATTATCGTAGTGAATTCATTTTTCGTCACCAGTGACTATACGATGCAAAAACTCTTTTTATTACTGGCAAGCAGCATTTCACTCATGCATAATCGGCGTTCAACGTCTCTCGGCTTTAGTTCATATGGAACCCAATTTCCTTGTTTTTGAATCATTCCTAACGATTTTAAACGATGTGAAATTGCTTGTTGAGTCACTTGTAGAGTAAGTGCAAGTTCTTTTTGCGTTTGGGACGAATCTTCCTCCAATAGTGCTTCTAATTCCATGTCTTCGTACACTTTCGGCCTTCCACTGCGTTCTTTGTCTTTAACGTCAAACTCACCGTTCTTAAACTTTTGAAACCATTCCTGACAACTTCTATCACTTAAAGCAGCTTCACCATATGCTTCTAGAAGCAATCGATGCGCCTCAGCTGCAGATTTTTTCACATTAAAGAAGTAAATCAAAAGTTCCCGCAATAATGCTTATTCGGAATAAAACTTGACATTTTGCACGAAAAAATTACGTGATGCTGATACGGAATCACTAGTACTTTAAGGTTATGGTGTTGCCAGATAACTAAACTTGGGATATTACGTTTTACATCTGACAATTTCTCCATAACCTTCTGGTGGGGCCATCTTTTGACAAACCGCGGAAACTTATTTGTACACCTAATAATAATAATAAAAATAACGTTTATTGATCTTTTGAGACAATAATGTATAGGTCTAGTCATAGGGTGGAAAATAGAAGTTACATTAGCTAAGCACTATGCCATCATTAAGGTATTCATTTAGTGTATAATACGGTTTATTCAACATTATGTTATTACAGTTACAGTTTTTCTAAATTTTCTGGAATCGAGTGATCGAAAACTGTGAGGCAATTGATTATAAAGTTCAATACATTGATAGGAATGAAACATCTCAAACTTAGTTGTTTTATGCTTACGGACAAATAGAGTTCTATCACTTCAGGTACCATATTTATGAAATCTAGACAATATTTTCTTCATTTTCTTTCACGTGCAGAAAACATTTGAAAATAAAAATGGAAGGTAAAGTTAGAATTTTATACTGTATAAATGTGAGTCTACAGGATGAACGTGGAGGTATATTGAATATCAATCGTCGGATACGTTTCTGTAATATATAAGCTCTTCCAACGTCCAAAGAGTTTCCCCACAGCAGAATATTGTACGATAAGTGACTATAAACCAAACTGCAATAGATGTTTATGAGTGACTCTAACGGAAGTAAGTTTTTCACCCTATTTATATTAAAAACTGTTCAACTTTTTGCATACAGACTCTATGTGCAAAACCCATTTCAAGTGGTTGCCAAGGTGAATGTCAAGAAATTTAGTACCGTTCTTAGATAAAATAACATTATTTATAAGGCCAAGTACCAGAATACGATAACTTTGCCCGATTGTGAAGTAAATACATTCGGTGTTTATCATTAAGTTATTTTGATGACACCAGGTTAAGGAACTTTTGATTAATAGCTCACACAGAGCCTGAAACTCTTCGAATGTTATGAAACCACCACCGAAACATCATCAGCGAACAGACCCATCATAAAGTGCCTTATTAGTGACGAAAAGCCTCTACACGTGAGCATAAAATGCTCAAATTAACGGGGAGATCATTGATGAAGAGCAGAAAAATAAGAGGCCAAGGACCGCTTCTTGTGGTACTCCAAGACTCAGATAATTTTCGTCGGATTAGGAACTATCAACTCTCACAAAAATTGAACAACCCTCAAAATAGCTCCGGAGCCAATCCGAAAAAACACCTCGAAAACCCAAGTTGAAACATCTGTCGAGTATGAACTGAAGTGATAAACTGTCGAATGCCCGCGACAGGTCAAAAAATAAACCTGCTACATGTAGGCCATTGTCGAGCCATTCATAAACCTAATCAACAAAGGAAACTGCAGCTGTCTCTGTTGAGCGGTCTGATCTAAAACCGTGTTGACCATCATCAAGTATATTGAACCTATCAAGATACCCAATCATTCGGTTGAACACGATTCTCTCAAATACTTCAAAAAATATGCTCAAGATAGAAATCTGTCAATAATTAGTGATGTGGATCGTTTATCTTGAATATTGGAACAAATAGAGTTTTTTTCAAAATAGTGGGAAAGATTCCAGAACTTACATAAATATAAAAGCTTATCAGCTTCAGAATCCTAGCAGATATACAATCAGCTTCTGCGCACTTATTATTTTTCAACAACTTTATTACATCAGCCACCTTGCATTCAATTAAAGGATGAAAAAAACAAGTTGAATTCAATATTGGTGACAATGTGCACAAGGGAGATGAAGAGTTCTCATAGTAGATACGTAAGGTTTTCTCTGTTACCATTGAAAAGTAGTTGACGAAAATTTTTGCCAATTTCACAGTATCACTGAGCAATACACCATCAACGAGAAGCTCAATACATTTAATACCTCTGTCCTTTCGGCCAGTCAAATTATTTACCATAGACAATACCGTTTTGATTCTATTATCCGGTCTTTTGATAAGCTTATTATGAAATTTTAATTTGGTATTCCTGATTAAGGGGTTATATTCGCATTCGGCTTTCTTGTACAAAAAATATGTGCTCTGGCACTTTGCATTCAAGTGTAACCAATGCAAATCCATTAGTAGTCGTTTCCCTAGAACCAATTCCGGGGTGATCCAACTATTCACTTTGTGACCAATTTTACCATCGGACAACATAACACAGAAGTACTATGAATGGCATCCACAAATGCTTGAAAACATTCATCAACATCAATGATGTTATAAATGGCAAGAAAATCATAAATTGAGATATGATACAAAATTGTTAAGATTGACTCAAGTTTCAGATCATCTTCGAACCACCCAGAGTATTTACTTGAAGTATGTAATTAAATTCCACCAAGATAGCACGGTGGTCACTCAAAAGAGGCCCTAAAACATTAACACTGGAGCAAGATATGTCTGCATTCGTTAAAACATAGTCTACTTTTGAAATAGATGTATGACCAGTTATGTCGCGTAGGATCTAGTGACGAAATATTTAAATCAAAACGATCCATTAGGTCAACAAATTGCTTACGGCTAGTTCTCAGAGTTTCCAGGAAATCAACGTTCAGATCACCACAAACAAAGATAAATGCAACAAGACTTGAACAGTAGCTGAGGGCATCTGATAGTCTGTCTAGAAAAACTTTGAAATTACCGGAACACGGCCGTTAAACGCTTATAATGCCTATTCGAAGCACACTGGTCACCACAATAACTCCGCACATTTCACAATGCACCTCCTCGGAAAATTGTGACACGCACAAACATTTCGATTTAATGCCAGCTTTAAGATATATTATCGAACCTCCATGTGCACGAATAGGGCGACAATAATAGTCAGCTAATATACAACCAGGTGGAGTCATTGATTTCAAACTCTCGGCACTGCACCAATGTTCAACAACTCTCAATGCATCGGGATCATAATCATCTAGAAGTAATTCCATATTATTCAATTTATTTGATATACATTGAGCTTTAAGCTGTAGAAGTCACAATTTATCAACTTTACTAGGGTTTTGTCCGTTGGACGGTTCTTCCTTCTGCGGTGAAAAAAAAAACGATGAATATTAGGGTTATTTGGCCAATTTGATCCATCCAATGCTTTATCATATTCGGTGCTTGAAATAATAACCTCAAAAGTTGAATAACTCTAAGGATATCTTGAGATAATTTTCTCACACTGCACGGATGAGAACTTCTCAATTAGAAATACTTTTAGATCTTTATCCGTTGTTTCAGGTTTTATATTCGCAACGTGGAATATGGTGAGCTTCCCTATACCCTCAACGGCTATATTTTCTGAACAACTTCCAACAACTAACGTTTTATTACGTTTTCAAACCAATCTCTTATAAGAAACGATATTCCACTCATCACTATATTTTGTTGTCTGAGTATCCAAATTTTTGCGAGCTTCGATGATCTTTTTCTGATTGTCAACCACCACAACCGATTCATTCGAAACATTCTGTTATAATTTCGGATTTTTAATAATTGGTATCACATTCCCATTTGATGAAGTTTTCGCATCGCAACATATAAATAGGAGACTCGAGAAGCTTTCGAACCGCCAGGAAGATCGGTTATCATGTTATTATTATCAGAACCTGACTCACCACGCATCGCCTCAGATGGCTTGTTTATGTTTTTAGCGCTCTTGTTCACCTGAACAGAGTGCTTATCAATTTGCCCAAATGTCTGTGACTTTCGAATTTTTGGGCAAAAGTGGTATCAATCGGTTTGTTTGGACCTACTGATGAATATTCCGTGGTCAAAATCGATTCTGTCCGTCCGTGCGTCCGTTCCGTGAACACGATAACTCTCGAACGGATGAAGTTAGAGAGTTGAAACTTTCAGAATACGTTTGAGGTATAAATATCTCGGCTAAGTTCGTTATTCGGTCAAATCGGCCGAATAGGTTCGGAGTAACAAAAAAAAAATTTTTTTCAAATGACACTGTTCAAATAAAAATTTTTTTATGGTGCAGTTTTATCAGACGTATACAAAAATACCACTCTCGACTTCGACAAGCTAATAGTTCTGGAGATATGATTTTCATCGTGGTTTACAAGAGCGCCTAAGCCAACTGACCTCACGTCAGTGCTTTCTAAATTTTTATTCACCGTTTTTCCAGAGATTTATTAATTTCGGCATTTTTCTTCAGAATTTCACTTTCAGGTGTTAAAATTTTGAATCTCAGAAGAGAGTTTTTCGCCATCAGCAATGAGTTTTTCGCTTCTAACTTGTAGATAATCTTCATTAGGAGGTCCTGTTGTGTAGAGTGACTAGATATTATGTTGTATTTATTCTGTATAGCAGGAAGGACAATGTAAAATTGTCTTTCCGTAGTGCGAGTTGGTGACGTTTGACGTATGATATCCCACAGTTTCAAGAACTCAAGTGCAACTGTGGACTGGTTTCGAGATGTTTTGCCTCTCATCAGCACAGTGTAGCACTGAACTCCTGAAGGGGGCTGCCAGTACTCAAAGAATATTGCGAGGCACTCCCAAGTATTCTCCTGAAAGCGCGCCATCTACATCTCAAAGACTGAAACAGTCCCGTTTCCTCTATGGATTCATACGACAAAAATGATCCCCAATTTTGGGTCACCACAACGATCTGAATGTGATTACATTCTTAAAGTACCATCGGTAGGCCCAGAGGGTTAACTCGCTATTGTCTTATAGACCGAGAAAGTAACAATCGTGAGATTTTATTGCCTATAAGCGGGCACGCAACGTTAAAACTGTATAGCAGGAAAGACAATGAAAAATTGTGTTCCCGTAGTGCGTCTTCAGAATTTCACTTTCAGGTGTTAGAATTTTGAATCTTAGAAGAGAGTTATTCTCCATCAGCAATGAGTTTTTCGCTTCTAACTTGTAGATAATCTTCATTAAGAGGTCCTGTTGTGTAGACTGACTAGATATTATGTTGTATTTAGGTATCCTGTATATCAGAAAAGATAATGAAAAATTGTCTTCCCGAAGTGCGAGTTAGTCTTGTTTGACGTATGATATCCCAGAGATTCAAGACCTCAAGTGCAACTGTGGACCGGTTTCGAGGTGATTTGCCTCTCATCAGCACAGTGTAGCACTGAACTCCTGAAGGGGGCTGCCAGTACTCAAATCAATAGAGGAAACGGGACTATTTCAGTCTTTGAGATGTAGATGGCGCGCTTTTGGGAGAATACTTGGCAGTGCCTCGCAATATTCTTTGAGTACTGGCAGCCCCCTTCAGGAGATCAATGCTACGCTGTGTCCGCTTTATTAGTTATAGAGTATTAGAAAAGCCCATTGAAGTGCGCGAAAGCTCCTCAACACACGTACATGCTCTTCTAAATTTGAATATTTTACTTGGGTATAATATAGGGTATCAAAAACCCAATGGGAGGCTTATTCACCACAAAGGAAGATTGGAAATAATTGGTCAGGTTTCACAAATTTACCGGCGAATCTTTCGGCAATATTGGTCTAACTGGATGAAAGAATACCGTAAATCCTGCCAACTTTGCCTAGGTGCAAATCGTTTTTTGTCTTTATTTTCCTTATTATCTATTTTTTCATGATTCTTTTTTCGTCTAATGATGTCTCTCTATTCTCGAAACAGCTTTAAGCAGCTGGCTTCTTCCAGGTATAGCCTCAATGTAAAAAAAAAAAAAATATATGGTGGGCAAAGTTGTCAGCAAATCTTTCAACATTACCCACACATTCGAAAAACGTAGAGAATCAATTTTGAACACCCAATTTAATAACTTTGCCCACCATTTATTGATCAGAAGGATGCTTGGGTGCTATGAATGTGAAAAAATCCATATAAAATTTATTTCCAAAAATTCTAACAAAATAAACATTGCTTCTTCAACTCAGTGAGTTTTCGAATATCAAAACTTCACAAGAACAACAAAAATATAAGTACCTATCACAAAAAAAATATATCAGTCTTGCAAGTTCTTAAAGACTTAAAGGTTGTACATTTTCAAATCAGTCTCAAAAAAATGGTGTCCTCTTCTTATTTTGGGTGCTTTTAATAACTTTTCGATGTCCATAAAATTCACCTCGGAAATGTCATCACAGTCTGGATAGATAAAGGAAGTGTTGTCTCTTCTGAGGAATTTTAAAGTATAATTATCATCGTTTTCGGAGACCGATTGGATTTGTCCGATGTAATGTTTGATGGTCTTCTTAGTTGGGAAACGAACTATGACATAGGCTCCTTGCGTAAGATCGTACGGACCAAATTCTTCCGAAGAATTTGAAATACTAGAAAGCCTGGATTCATTGAATTGATTATCTCTGCCACTTGTAGGTTTTGTCATTGTGTCATCATTTTTTCTTCTTCAATTTGGGTAGCTTCTTCGGCGTTCAAGTCATCGTTCCCATCTTCGTCACTATCAATTTCATCAGTTTCGTTTGTGTCCCCCTAAGATCCTCATATCGTATGGATTCTCCAGGCTGTATTCTTAAGGCTTTCTTTTACCCCTTTTAAGACGTTGTCCCTGCTCTTTTCTTCCTTTCAAAAAGTCCAGAAGTGAATTGTCAATAGTCTCTGTCACGTGCTGTTTGAACCTCTCATTAGGCATCTTCTTTAACACTTCATGTGGACTGAAAGGGTGAATTCCTGTAGCCCGGAATCCACTTTTAATTACTTTTTCAAGATTTTCTTCAAGTTTAGACAATAATCTAGCTAGAAGTTGAGGAAAAACACTTTTTCTACGCAGTTAATAGATGGCTGTTTCAATTTGATATCTGTCAGTATTGATCTCCATGCCTGTTTAACAGGTCTGAAAAAGACTGACGTCAAGAGGTTGAGTCAATTGCGTCGAATTAGGCGGGAGTAAAACGAATCTTATGTTGAGCCTTTGGCATAATTGAATTATATCAATGTTGATGTGTGATGATAAGTTATCACCGATGAGCAATTTTACTTCTTTATCTTTTTTGCCCAAGGAACAATTATTTTGTTGAACCAGTCTTGGAACGTTGATGAATCGAACCACCCTGACTTGCTCCTATTGTAGACTGTTCGAGGGTCCTCCAGTGACCCACCTATCATATAGACGTTCTGATTTATACACAACATACAAAGGCAACATTTCACCAGATGCAGTTGCGGCAAACATTAGTGAAACAGCACTTTTTGTCGAATTCATAAATCGTTCTGGGTATTTGGTCCCTCTCCTAAAAATGCACTTCTGAGTTCCGGGATTGTCGCTTAGGTTCGTCTCGTCGTAATTGATAATGTTTTCAGGCTTGACCCCATTGAGACTTTTCTCTAGCCGTTTAAAATATTCTTCCATTTCTTCATCAGTTTTTCTGCTCTAGAGCGTTTTAAATTTTGGCAGTGTCTTTTTGTTAAGAGATGCCGATGTCTGTTGATAAACCCTTCTACCCAAACTTTGCCAGGCATATTATCTGAGAAGATCGGGTTTCGAACTCCTCTGGAGTTTAAATAATTTTGATCAGCATTCTGACATCCAATGATGTTAAAGGGGAACCGTACTCAGCACACGCGATGATAACATCTACGAAGTGGCGTTCCTCAGTCGCTGTAAGTGCTGTGGGGCGACCCACATTCTCAGTGTGCTTGTTTTTATTTTATTCAGAATTGTTTTTCTGGGAACTTTGAATCTAATTTCAGCTTCCCTCGAACTCATTTGCCGATTCTTGACAGCAGAAATAGCTTGTGAGAGATTTTCTTCAGAGTAGTTTTTGTAGTGGCGAGCGCCAAGAACCCTTCTGCTAGGTCGTGGCATACTGCAAAGAAAGACGTTGAAAAATGAATTTATAGTTTCATCACTCATTTCATGTTCCCATGAAACCATTAACTATCAATTTAAAAAAATAATAAAGAATGAAAATACAATGCTTCAGGTGGCAACTTTGCCCATTCTGATAATTCAGCACGCTATAAAACTATTAGATTGAGCTGTAAATCGAAATATCCCTTTTGGTCACAAAGCATCAAAGCATATCAAGTCAAAATTTCATCTGAATCTCTCTACAAATAATACTTGTCTGAACCTTAGCTTTTGGGCTTCGGAATTGACGAAAAAGATGATAATTTTCCCTACCTGATGTTCGAGCCTGACACGTTCCAGCAGTGGTTGCAGGATCACTGAACATTCCCGCCAATTCCTAGGAACGCCTAGACGTACCATACAACGTTCTAACAGTGTTGCCGTGCTTTAAAAATGAAAGTGAATATGACCTTGCAAGTGGGCAAAGTTGTAGTCGCAGGGCAAAGTTGGCAGGATTTACGGTATTATTTTTATTAGATTTTTGATTTTGAAAGATTTTGGTTTCTTCCTTTCATTTTAAACAACAACGAAGCTCTTATCTGATCTCTGATTCATGTCTTGAAGCTTTCTTGCGAACAATTTAGAATGAAACATTTTTTTTCAAGGTAAATGAAACTTAACTTGTTTTTTTTTTAAATATTGGTTTTCATGCAACTTATAAGAGACATCTTTCTAGAGGATTTGACAATTAGATACTTCCTTGTTACAGCAAAGGTTTATATTATTCCAATACATTTTTGGAATGAAAAGATTCGGTGACGTCTGGTACTTAGCTCATCTTGTTTGGGATCTAGCTGTAAATAAACGTCATATGTATGTATATCCTTCATTTTATAATTGCATTATTGTCCGTCCATAGTTTTAAGAGACCAAAGCGAGTAATGGGTATAAAAGTCACAAATGGTTGTTCGCATTCCGGTAAACATCAAGTCATAGCACGCAAAAGCTCCCGACCTAACACCATGGCTTTTCATAATTTTCCCTGATTGTTCATAGTGGATCAGCAACCCATAGATTTATCCAAATGAACCTCATTTTTGAAGTATGACTTTTAATACTGCGTCTAGTATAGGTGTAGTAGCGGAGATTACCTGAGTGTTGGTCATATTTCCATTCATTTCTATGGATTTTTTAATTGATAATTCTTCTGAGTCATTCATCCATTGGTAGAATCCTCCATTAAAAAATCCATAACAATGGAAGAAATTGTGACGAACACTCAGGTATCGTTTGAGAGAACCCCTGTTCTAGAGGCAGTAATAAAATTCAAAAATTTAGGAAGCACTGACGTGAGGTCAGATTGCTTTGACGCTCTTGTTGAGCTACTTGCGAGTAAATACTCAAACCATAACTAATCTATAAGCACTCTGATCAAGTGAACAATAGTCTTTTCCCGTACTATTGGACAATGTGATGCAAATATGAACGCCTAATGAATGAACAAACCTATATCTCAAATTGAAAATAACTATTCATAATTTTCCCCAAGTTTTGTTCGAGGCTATAATTCCCTTTTCAAAAAACTTACGTCAGTGCTTTTCTGAATTTTGACAACGTATATTATTTCAGCCATCAAGATTGAATTCTATCTCTATGATTTCCCGTTATGAAAAATTTTGATTGATACTACGCCAACTGACACTGATTAATGAGCCCTGCATTTGTCAATCGGATATCGATCTGTGATGGCCATCGTTCAAAGAAAATCATCGGGACGTATGTCATTTCTCTTTTCTCTTGAGTAAATTAAAAAAAATTATCATATCTTTAGATGGAAAAGAGCTACGACGATGAAATTTGAGGATAAGTAAGATGACGATCACCTCAATATATTCACGAATTTTTATTGAAATCTAAAAAATATCTTATGAGATATTGCGGATAAAAAAAATTTTTTTTGGGGATTTTTAAAAATTTTCTAGCGTGACGATTTCTGCAAAAATTTGCGAGCCGTTTTGTTGCAACCTCCCTCAACAATATTTCAAGTATCAACTTGATCGTATAGATATTTTAGTAGTTATTGAGGAAACAAAATTTCAGATGCTCATAACTACTGAACCATCCTACGGCTTTGGCCCAATAACGAACTTGACCGAGATATTTGGAAATTAACCTATTTTGAAAATATGAAAACTCTAGCTCAGCTATTTTGGATCCTAGAGAGGATACGGCCGGCCGGACAGACTCAACTTTTGCCACGGATTCTTCATCGGATAGTCAAACCCAATCGATTGAGACCATTTTCGGCTCGATATTCCAAAATTACAGACATTCGGGCAAAAGGATAGGCACTCTGTTCGGGTGAACAAGAGCGCCAAAAAGGAAAAACCGATGTTGCAACCACATTGAGAATGAAACATATGTCTTAGTTTAGTTTCTTTCTGTACTCCTGCGCAGGTCGACCGGGGCGGGTATGTCACAATTTTTCAAGTCTGCACAGGTCGCCGGAGCAAATTCGAAATTTTACTCGGTCTAGTGGCACCGTACGGTCGCCGGTCTACCTGCGCAGGTCAGGTTTTTCCTATCCGGTCGACCGAAGCGTATATGCCCCGCATTAGAAATTGGTCGCAAGAGCAAAACTTGTATCAGTTATCTGAATATAATTATGAAACAACGCTTTATGTCTTACTTAAAATAATATTTCATATGTGTCAGTGTATGAAATAAAGATGTGATAAAATTCCCATAAACGTCTGAAACAAATCTGAAAAACTCGTTTCGAAGATTTTAAAAATCATATGAGCTGAATTCGAAGCATTCCAATGTTACGATAGAAAAACTTGATGAACCCTGAAAGTCTAAAGCCATATAGAAGCAGATCTTCTCCATAGGAGCAGGTCTTGAATTTGGCAGGTCCTGAGAGAAAATACATTACCTATTTCAACGCTCATCACGAAAATATACCTATGTAGCAACGTGAGTAATGAAATTTTTTTTCTCTATTCATAATGGAATATTACTCTGGGTTGGATATTGAACAAGGTGCTAGACATCATCAATAATGAATACAACTAATGACAATTTAGATTTTTTGGTGAATGTAAGCCAAAAATTGTTCAATGGTTTCCGTAAACGTTTGTTAAATAATACTCATTACAAAGTACATACAGTACGACAACATTGACTAAATATGATTTGTGGATCATTTCAGCACATGGTTGGATTTGGGAAAACAGGAAATTCGTACAAAATTTTATCGATTTAATTTTATTAAACTTCGGATATCGCAATAATGGTGCAAGTTAGAAAAACTGATAAGAAATTATTTTTTCGGCAACCGTCCGGGAAGTACCCACTTTCCGGACGCTTTTTCTTTGAGAAAGAAGCCTTTCCCGGCCTAGTCCGGGAAGTACGTACTTCCCGGACTAGGCCGGGAAGAATCACGTCGTTTTGATCATAGTAAATATGAAAATCTTGGTAGGTATATTTTTGATAAATGAAGTTACCATAGCACTGAGAAAACGGCTGACAGTTCATATAAAATTAGTTGTCAAGAATTTGCATGTTTTCTGATCGCAATCCCAATCCGCATTAAAATATGGAAAGCAGCAGTGATAGTGACAATGAAAATGTGCCTTGGGAAATTTCCAATATAGCAGCCGCTGCTACAGCACAATTATTGCCTGAAAAATCAAAATCAAGGTATGAAAACGTGTATGATTCGTTCACGAAATGGATGGAGATGAAGCAATGCAAAATTATAACAGAGGATGTAATGTTGGCCTATTTGGCGCATAAATCAGAAACAGTCAAATCCTCCACTCTGTGGAGCATGTACTCTATGTTGAAAAGTACCATTTTAGTAAAGAAAAATGTGAACATAGCCATTTTCCCAAAAGTTCTCGCATTTCTTAAAAGGAAGAATGTTGGTTACAAAGCCAAAAAATCAGAAGTTTTCAGCAGTGAACAGATCAGCAAATTCATTAGAGAAGCGGATAATGATACATATCTAATGCTGAAGGTGATTTTAACAAAATATTACGATTGTAGGATATAAAAGTATCAACTTACTTTTCAGGTAGCAACAATTATTGGGTTAGCCGGCGCGTGCAGAAGAGAAGAACTGACAAAAATGTCGATTGATTTAATAAACGATAAGGAAGACATGTTGCTTGTGAAAATACCGGATTCCAAAACACATATTGAGAGAACTTTTGTTGTAATTGGGCAAGAAAACCTGCTGTTGTATAGACAATATTTATCTTTACGGCCATCTCATACTCCACACAACAGATTATTCGTGAATTACAAAAGGGAAAATGTTCGATTCAGCCTGTTGGTATCCACACTTTCGGGAGTCTCGGAATGAAAATCGCAGAGTTTTTACATTTACCCAATCCTAAAAATTACACAGGCCATAGCATTCGTCGAACTTCGGCGACGTTATTTGCTGACAATGGTGGAAACATCACAAATTTGAAGAGACACGGTGGCTGGAAGTCTACTAATGTGGCTGAAGGATATATAGATATTTCCTTGAAAACAAAATTAAAATTGCCAAGACCATTCAAAAATCACCAGAAGAAAACAATCGATATGAAACGGAAACTTTGCCGTCTTGTTCTGGCTTCAACAAAAGGAATTTAAATATACCAGGCACTTCAAACACATTGAATCCATTCAATATTAGTAATTGCTCGAATTTTAATATAAGTATTAGTATTGATAATAATTAAAATGTTTCTGCTACTATACGGTGTTTTCTGTTCTGTTTAATCTAAATAAGAATTGAAGTGTATATATAAGAAATGTGTCGTCTCATTGATTTGTTATTCTACAGGGTTGCCGATAAAATATTGTACGTAACACACCCGAAAACGGTATCTTTGGACTCAAAGACTTCTAGGACTCGCTTGCGCTCGTCCTAGAATTTTGTCTATTCGTCCAAAAAAACCCTATTTTTCGGACTTGTTACGTAAATTACTATTATCTGCAGAAATGAATAATTATTCTGAAAGTAATAAAACTTTAGTTCAAGTGATATTAGGTTTTCATATAATTCAGCCAATCTGTAGAATGATGATGAAAAAACCAAGCGAAATGATCTAGATCTGTTGGTCCTAAAATATCCATGACTGTCATCAAAAACCTTCTATAAGAGATGATGAAATTTCAACACTCTATTTCTTTTGAACGGGCCCAATTCTGGAAAGAGGGTATAGAAAGAAAATGTGTTTTTTACTTCAATAATTTATGTTTAAAATTAACGCAATTTTGAAAGACATTGATGATACATTGATTTTGAAATCAAATATTTTTTCTGTCAATCTTTTTCAGTATATTTAATAGATCAATTTGATTGCATCAAGAACGCTATAAATTTTAGGGTTATTATTCAGGGTTAATCTATATAGCTCTCAGCAACCTCTACTGTCAGTTTCCTGAATATACCACTAATTTTTTTTTGTGATGGGAAAAATATTAACATTTCATTTCTGTTGACAGGTAACAAAATATCACCGTTGACGAAATTATTTTTTTCCCCGGAAAATAAGTGAATACATTTTTCCCGGATAGACATATAGATAATGGAAGACATTTTATTTTAGAATATTTAAATGAATATAAGTACATTTCCTTTATATCAAAAATACAATTACTAAATGTGCATTGGGTGAATTACATGTTCCTTAAAATATTTGGTATAATATTCTGACATGGACACAACTGCTGTTGATGTACCTGGTCGCAAATCGGGTGTTACTTCAAAACTGCCACACGTTCTGAACTCTTTATTAGCAATTTCTGTTCTGTGTGTCACCGATTCATCAACATACTTTTCAGCGACCGTTGATGACTTCCATCCGCCATGTTTCTTTAGTGTCATCAAGTCTCCCCCAGATTCAACTCAAGTTGAAGAAAATTAGCTACTGTTTCAGGAACCTCATAAAACTGATTTTTACCCACAACCTGATTGATACATTTTCCGTTGCGTTATGCATAAAACAGGCGGCGATCTTTTGCTGCTGCTGGACGAAGGGCTATGTACATTCGGTAAAATTTAATATATTCTTTAGTAACTACAAATCATCATTCTTTGTTTGCTTTAGTTTCACAATTAATAACTTATTTTATTATTTTTTATCGCAGATAAACTGCTTCATAGCTTAGACGCAGCTAGGCAACAAAAATGGAGCGAAACTATTGAAAACCTAAACTTTCAAACATCAAGCCGGAAAGCTTGGTCTCTTATTAGAAAGCTCGGAGGTGGAACTCTCCTTCAAAAGCAGAAGGCTTCCATTAGTCCAAACGCAGTGGCCTCCCATATTGCAATGACATTCAGAGCACCCGAAGATAGATCCCACACAAAGAGCGTAAAAGATCACCTAAAAACTCTCAAGTACGAATCGACAGAAACTGAAAATCTCGACCATTCACCAACGAGGATGTAACCGCTGCCCTTAAGACGTTTCCCCTGGGAAGGCCTCAGGATTTGACGGAATCCATTCTGAATTCCTCCTTAATTGTGGAAAATATGCCAAAATCTGGCTGGCTCGCTTCTTCACAAATATTATGCAGACTAGCGATATTCCTCGACAATTCAAACGCTCGAAAGTGATAGTCATTCAAAAACCAGGCAAACCAGCAGACCATCCAAATAGCTACCGTCCAATTGCATTGCTGTCGATTGTATACAAACTACTAGAACGACTGATCTACAACAGAATAAGCCCAGTAATACTTGAAGGTATTCCGGTGGAACAAGCGGGTTTCAGACCCAAACGCAGCTGTACCGACCAGGTACTATCACTCACCACATATATTGAAGCCGGCTTTCAAAGAAAACTAAATAACTCCGCTGCTTTTATCGATCTGTCAGCAGCGTACGATACCGTTTGGAGAGAAGGAATGATATATAAACTCTTACTCAAAATTCCCTGCAAACTCACATCGAGACTAATAGATGGTATGCTTAACGATAGAGAATTTCAGGTGATAATGGGATCAGAAATCAGCACTTCCAGAAAGATAAAAAACGGCCTGCCGCAGGGATCGGTGCTCGCGCCATTGCTGTTTAACCCATACATTGGAGATATGCCCAAAACACGATCAGCAAAGTTTGGCTACGCAGATGACTGGACCTTGACCATCCAAACCAGGACTATGAAAGAAGCCGAAGAAATACTAACCAAAGACCTAGAAATTATGGGAGATTTCTTTCGAAAGTGGAGACTCCAACCTAATGCCTCAAAAACAGCGGTGACCTGTTTTCATTTAAATAATAAAATGGCCAAGGGAAAACTTAAAATCTACTTTGAGAACGCGCTACTCAATCACAATGAAAACCCAAAATACCTGGGTGTCACTCTCGACAGAACATTGAGCTTCAAAGAGCACCTAACTAAAACTGCCGATAAGCTAAAGACCAGAAACAACATTATTCAGAAACTCTGTGACACGACATGGGGAGCATCAGCATCCACACTTAGATCGTCAGCCCTGTTTATTCTGCAGCGGAGTACTGCGCCACAGAGTGGCTTAACAGCGCGCACGTGAGGAAGGTTGACACGCAAGTGACTACACTATGAGAATGATCGCTGGCGTCATTAAATCCACACCAACCCAATGGATACAAGTACTAAGCGACATTCCACTGCCTCATCTCCGCCGAACCAATAGGCTGATAAACGAATACAAAAAGATACTCGACAACAAAGAACTCCCTATACATAGCTATATCAACGACGCCAATAAAACCCGACTAAGCTCCACAAAGCCACCAACAAACACAGCACAAATTGCCATAGAATCTGACTTCGACATCACAGACAGGTGGACTCACGAATGGCTGGGAACCATACCGAACAACAACTTACCGTGCATAACAGAGAGACCTCCCGGTTTCAATCTTCCACGCAAAACCTGGTGCACACTGAACCGCATCCGAACCCAACACGGTAGATGTGCATACTCCCTAAATAAATGGGGAAAACTACCATCACCATCATGCGATTGCGGAGAGATTCAAACGATTAAACACATAACAGAGGAATGCCCCTACGATCATACGAAGGCAGTCCCGACGGCTTCCTGGTTGCAACGCCAGAAGCGATAGATTATATAGATAATCTCGATGTTTGTCTATAGGCTTAAGTTTGTTATATTTTGTAATTTATGTTTACGTTTGTTTATGTTTATGATTTGTGTTTATAATGTGTCGAAAAGCCATACGCTAAATAAATAAATAAATAACTTTCCCGAATCTTCAATGTCATTTGAAGTTACCTGGCTCATTTCACAAATTCGACAAGCTCCTGCAATCCCAAATACAACAACAACCTTGGCCATTAAATGAACTTTATCTGGTGGTTTATTTAAAAAATCACTGATTTGTGTACTCATAAAAATCGCAGCTTTCTTGAGCATGTTACCTTTCCCATTTTGTTTTAGAAATGTAATTAGTTTGAAATATTTTGAAATGTCTACATTATTATTGGATCGTAACACACTGTTGATGGCTTTTTTTGTTGTGCCAGTTCCGAAAAATAAGCCAATAACACCTCGAGCTAAAATCTCATACTTTTTTCTCTTCTATTATAAATAGCTATCATTGCTGAATTTAGAATTTACTTTTAATTTCAACTGGAACAATATTTCTTCCGTATTTTCAAGAATATCTTCCCCATCGTTTATGCGACTTTCCAGTTTCCTATTCAACTACCCATATTTGTTTATCTGTAATTTAGTTTCATGTTACAAAATAAATAAACAGGAACGAAATGATATTAATTTAAAGGTTTTATTAAATAAAAAGTATATGTACATCTTCATCTAACTGAAGTATAATAAAACATTCCTTGTTCTTTATCTTTCGAAATAACAAGTTTTCTTCTCGTTGTACCACCATTTAAAGTAATTTTGGTGCTACCAACATCATCATCGAAATATTCATCTTTACTCTCTTCCTCCTCATCGCTCTTTGTACCTAAGGAATAGTCAGAAAGAGTATCTTCGACACTGACTTCTTTCAAGCGATTAATATTCTTCAGAACATCATCTACTGAAACGTCTAAAACTTGTTTTTTAGAGCTGATACTAGGGTCGATGGTCTTCTTAGGTTTATCCATTTCGATAATTGCTTCCAGGGAAATTAGTTTCGGACTTCTTTCCACCGTATTATGCCTTCTTATTAGAACTTTTTTTGTTTCTTCTGTTGCAGATTCATCTTTGCTCTTTTGTGGAGTGGTTCGGGTTCGTATATGGGTTGGCCTTCTTCTTGGATAAACTCTTCTTGGTTTATCGAAAGCTGCAGCTGCTACAACATCCTTGGATCTGATGAGTGATGACGTTGAAGATTTTTGTGTCGTTGAAGGTCGTCTTCTTCTGATTTTTTGAATTGGAGTAGATGAAGTTGTTGTGGAGGAACTCGTAGGTACAACAGTAGTTGCTCTGCTCAATTCAAATATTTCCAATTTACCCTCAGTAGATGAAACAGTTGATTCTTGATGTGGTTCATCTATGGCTGATAAATTTGATTTTCCTGAATTCACATCTTCATTCTTTTCTTCCTCAGGTGCTGTAGTGGTCGTTTGACTTCTAGGTCTTTGGATGGTTTTGTACTTAGAATAATCGATCTCTGTTCTTGGGGAATAAGTCTTTACTTTTGGCAAGAACTCGTTCACATCGAAAATTTTAAAATTTTGTCCAATATCCACAGCTCCTTTTCCTGGAGAATTCTGGATATTGCTTGGAACAGAGTCCGTATCTTCAAGCTCTTCATCTTCTGGAAATTCTGTGGTAGTTGTTGTTTCTTTCGTCTTATTTTTTTCGTCAATGATTTTATATGATTGGCTTTGTTTCAATTTGGAAACGAAAGAAAGGAATTCTGGTGCTTTTGTTGGATTTGTTTTAGCTGTTGTTGTTGATGGCGTAGTTGTTTCTATTTGGATTCCTTCTTTTGTAGTGGTTGGATCAGGTATACTTACATATTCTTTTTTGCTTTTTAAAAGTTTCACGAAATCAACATAAGATGGCCCGTTCAGTGGCGTTGTACTAGTAAATGATCGGCGAGTAGTGGTTTGTTCAATATTTTTGAGAACCTTATCCTCGACTATTACGTCCGTTTCATCTGTGTTCTCCTCATCGGCATCATCCGAGTTATTTTCTGTTGGTCTATCATATACGATCTTTTTCAATTTTTCGTCCCAATGCCAGTTCTTAGGTCTATGTGGAATGTAGTCATCATCTTCTTGTTCTGAAGTCTTCTCATCTTGCAAGTTCTGACCTCTCACCACTTCAAAGTAAGATTTTCTGTTAGCATTCCTTTTTCCCCTGTTGTGTTTGTGATATTTGTGGTTATTAGCCTGTTTAGAAGTAAAAATTTTATGGAAATCATTATAATCATACACTTTCTGTTTGGTAGAAGGGGGTTTCATACCTAAGACATGGTAATTGTTGACTATCTCACTTCCTGAAGCTACAGGTTCTGAGATCAATTCCTCAACTGGTTGGTAAATTGTTCGGTAATGGTATTTTGATGGTGGTACGAGACCAAGAATATCAATAGTTTTCTGCATAGTGCTCTTGTAGATTGTTTCTGTGGTGTGTGTACCTGATACTACACTATCTGCATCTTCTTCAACAACAGCTATGTCTTCAGGAAATGCGGTAGTAGATGACTTCACCCCAATTTTTTTATCATAATTTTCAGGATCATCTTCTGCATCTGCGTAATCGTCATAGATATTCGCCTTCTCTGTGGTCACATATCTGATTGACCCTCTTTTGGATTTATTGGTTGAAGGTAGCATGGTTGTTGAAGAGGTTGTAGTTCGGTAGTACAAATTCCTTTCATTTGACTCGGGTACTCTCATATGATTTTTTTTTGGAGGTACCCTCATTCGAATAACATTATTCTGGTATGGATTTGCTTTGTGAGTGGAAGCTTGGACACGTAATGGATCATTAGACATATTCCTTATATTGTTAATGACATCAGCGAAAACGTTCATTTGGTCAAGCGGTGTTTGCTCACCGTATATTATCTTGTTCTCAGTTTTATATCCATTAGGACTTATAGCCACCCTTCTTGAAGTATCTTGTATGAAGGAATCCAGGTCGAATTGGGGTTTTTTCTTCTTTCTTTGTGGTCTTCTCGATGTGAAGTGTTGGTAATTTGGTCTCATTCTTAATTGTGCTGCTTCTGTCACTTCTTGTACAGTTTTGCTCTTTCTTGGATTTTGTGTGATGTCTTCGGTCACTGAAATTGTTGGTGATGGAAGGAATTGTAATAATGCGATCTGGTCATAAATATGTTTTGGTGTTATATCGACTGAATATTTGGGTGTCGTTATAAGACTCACTGGAGGTAACTCTGAGGTGAAGCCATTGATACTTTTAAAAGTCTCGACATTAATAACCTCAACTTCAGGATTGAAGGTTATGTCTGCATAAGTCTTGCTACTAGATTTGCTTCGATCATTAGGAGTTCTATCATGAATGATCACCTCGTTCACTATTTCATCTGAATCTAGTTCTTTTTTATTTTGATCTTCTCTATTGACAGTGAGGGGAATGCTTGTTCGCAATGAGAATTTACTGTGATATTTCTTTTTTTTGAAATCATCATTACCTAGATCTTTCGCTTTAGTATGATGGGATTGAAAACCCGCACTTCTCTCTTGGAGGACCTTGAATAAAGGTGTAACGGGTTCAACATCTTTTTCTTTAAAGAAAGGGCTGTCCAGTGGGTTTTCACCGAAATATTTTCGTTTGAAACAGTCAATTCTCTGCCCCAGTTTACCAAGTCTTGGCGACTTACCAGCTTCACCACTACCTTCAATTTTTTTCCCATCATTTACTGATTTTTCAACATTCCTTATTCGCTCTGGTATGGCGGCAATGTCGTCATCAACTTCAGGACACTGAATTTTATTGGCTTGCTCATAGAATGCCATTGTACCTTCTGTTTTTTCTGGAATATTATCCATGTTTTCCGAATATCTCAACGGGGAATTTTGATTGATATGTTTCGAGTTGTAGTATGGATATTTTTCCTCTTGATTGTCTATATTGTAATTTTGGTGATCCTGTTTGATGACATCATCAATAAAATCAGTTTTGACGTCAATAATTGGGAAATCATTCGCAAATCTCTTTTTTCTAATATTTTGTTCATTTGGCACACTAGTTACGATATTCTGCTTTTGTATTGCAGTGCCATTCGGATGATTATTCGGTATTTCTTGACGGAGATTCGAATGTTTCTCCGCAAGAGGGATAATTTCCATATTTTGTACCACGTGGCCGCTATTAGGATTTGAAAAAGTTTTTGTTTCACTTGTTATCTCCATTTTCACACCACCAGTGTCGTCTTTAACTTTCATTGTCTTCGTGGATTCAGTTTTATGAAATTCTTTATTATGTACAGGTTTATATTTTTTTCTCTTAGACTTTGGATATTCTACCTTTTTGTAAACGTTTGAACTTTCATCTTCATTTTGATCTTCCTCTGATTTCTCTCGAGATTTTAATTTTCTCAACGGTTGCTTTTCTTCTTCTTCTTTTTTGTTATATTCTTTATAACCTTGTGAATCTTCAGCTTCTTTTTCATGACCTGCATGGTCATAAGCACTATCTTCGTATCCTTCTTCAGTATACACTGTGAGTATTTTCGAGTCCTTGATTACTTCTTTCAAACGTCCATCCTCTGAACCTTCTGCATCACTTGGTAGATGTTTTTCTTCTTCACTTCTCCTAACTTGAGCGTACATTGTGGATGGCACAAAATCAGCTTCTTCTGATTCTGATTCGTCTTGTTGTTTGTCATGTTGTTCTTCATCAACTTCTGTATTTGGATATTTTCTATCTCGTGTCCCATCAAATTTCAGTTGCTTCGTGTCGTACAACGTTTTACCTCTCAAGAAAATTTCGTAGCCATCATTTTCTTCCGAAGATTCATCTGGTGAAGTTGAATGTTTTTGAGGACTGATGAAAGGTTTGTGCGTTTGGCCAGGTTTCGCCCACTGGCCTTCACCAGGATATATTGGAACTGTAGGAATATCCAAGGGATGTTCATGTTCGCTCTCAACCTCAGGAGGCCTCTCAATAGCTGGAACAGGTTCTATTATCTTTTCGTTCTTAGTTTCCTTATGCTCGTAGGTTCTGTCATCTCTATGATTTTGGTATATTGGGTAACTTCGACTAGTCACATATTCACTTGGGGATGAAATATATTGTGACTTAGGGAACTGTTGAAGATTAATATTGGGTGTGACTGGTTCAATATTTTTGTTGTATGTGTATGGAATAACAGGGGTCCAAGCAGTTTCTCTTGGTTTGTGTTTCATTAAATATTTCTTAGGTTTGGTGTGGAAGTATCTCCTTGGTGGTAACTTCGGTAATCTATGAGGTTTATGAATGGTATGTATCCTATGTTTTTGAGGATAAAACCGATGGTCTTCCCTATTGTTCATGGAAATTTTTTTGTAATAACTCCCATGTATTATTGGATTCAAGTGTTTCATACGATGGTTCTCCTCAGGCCATACTGTAGGAACTCTGATCGCACTGACAGTGGCAATTAAAGTAAGCACTACAAAAATCTTCATTTTGATATGGATAGTAAAAATTTTCTTTTTCACATAAAGAAAGACATAATTTCTTTCATCATTCTGAGAAATGTATCATTCATGTTAATCCCGTACAATGGACGAAAAGTTTCCTCATTTCGTAGCGGTAGAGCCCTCCTGAAATAAAAGAAACAAAAATAAATTAAAATGAAAAAAAAAATAAAAAAATAAATATAAATAACAGAATAAATACATAAAAGGATAACTCAATTAATGAATATAAGGATTATTATATTGGGCATAAGCTATATGATTATTATAATAATGGTTCGCTTATTCAATGAAGTTTCATAATAATTTTCGAAAGTAACAAATGTTTTGTCACATTTTACTATTCAAAATTATGGAATAATGCCCGATTTGACGGCTTGACCATCATTTGATACAAATTGTAGGAAATAATTAAAACATGGAAGCTTCATACTAGATCTCTCAAGAATTATCCGTTGGTTCTCAACGAAATTTTCTGGGTATATGGATGTAATGTGTGTTCAGTGTTTAAGTGTACAAACGTGAAAGATTAGAATATATTTGTGACTTGAAGCACATAAGTGGAATTATTATATGGACTATATTTAAAGCGCCTTTCAACAAGAATATTGTTTTTTAATTGAGGCCACACCTTCCACCTAACAGCATTGACAGTTAGTTTTTTGACATATTATCATTAGATACTTTGGCAATTGTTGCAATGAATTTTATTCCAATTGGTTCAAAATGACCCACAATGAAAATGGTGGTTCTGTTAAAATCAAATTTCGTAAAATTCATAATATTTTCAGACAACATGATCAACCTTCAGAGACCGCTACTAAGAATTTGGTAGCTAAATTAGAGTCGACGGGATCGGTACAAAATGTGCCAACACCAACGCGGAGATCAAAATTGTTAATTTCTCGACGTTCTCAACAACTAGGGTTATCCCAAACCACCACCACATAGCGTATTTTGCATAAGGGTATTGAAGCCTTACAAGTTTCAACTAGTGCAGGAATTGACGCCAACCGACCATTCACATCGCCGTAGATTCGCTCAAATCATTCTGAAAAAACCCGCTGGTTTTTCTGGAAAATCAAGGGTACGTCAACAAGGATAATTGTCCCATATGGACTTCTGAAAATCCTAGAGCGATTATTGAGAACCCTATGCATGTTCAACGTGTCACTGTATGGTGCGCTATGTGGTCCAGAGTAGGGATTGCAATCCGGCCTCATTTTCAATCCGGCCGGATCCGGCTGGATATCCATCAATCCGGCCGGATCCGGCCGGATCCGACCGGATTTATCTAGCCAGGATAACTTAACTTTGGACTGGTAAGGAAATGTTAAAAAACGATATATATATATACGAATACGAAATCACCTTTATTATTACTAAAGAAAAATCTCAAAAACAAAACAATCAACTATCTTATCTGACACTATCTAATAATTAACCTTAATTGAGATCACAATAAATAATCACAATAATTATTCTTCATAATATTCTTTATAAATAATCACTTTTTACTTTGAAAAAACGATCTTAAAAACAAATTGTGTTAATTGTATCATCTCCCAATCGACTTCTAATAGAGCTACAAATGTAGCCTGCGGCCGAGAAGGCTCTTTCAGCTTCTACACTTGTAGGCTTAATTGTGAGCAAATAATCATTAATAGCAGACAAGTATTCTCCTCGAACTCCTTCACTTTCGAATGCAGTCATTTCTTTTTTAATATTTTATCAAAATCCATATTTTTCTTATTCTGTATCGTATTATAAGAAGTCATTTCTTGCTGTATCTTTAATTTTAATTCTTCTTGTAATGTCAAGTCTTTTTCCAGTGATTCTAAGTCTAAGCTCTTCTCTACTGTTTCTTCCACGTCCACGAGTTCCACGCTTTTGTCAGAGTTATTATCTTGGTTAAATCTTTCCAAGATTTTTTCATTTCTAGTCGTATATCTTTTTCTTTGGCATAGTAAATGTATTTTCAGCTCGATTTAAATCTTCTTGATATTTCTTTGGATTCTGTAAGTATATCAATATACCTGTTACTATAGTACGACGTTCTTTGATTCTAGCATGTAGTGCTTCAGATAAATCAGTGCTTAACGCCGTGTCGTAAGTGAGCAACTTCTCTAAAACAAATTTTAGTGTTGTTTCAGCAGTTAGTAGGGTCGAATCCCTTCTGCATAACGTCTCTACAGCTAATTTAAATGGCTGCAAACTATCTATCAAGTCTTTTATTCTCGACCATTCAAGATCATTAAATTTTAAGTCAGATCCTATATCTATTAAAGCTTTGTCAATACACACTTTCAGTTTATAAACTCTTTCTATCATAGCCAGAAGACTATTCCAACGCGTGCGGCAATCCAAAATAAGGCTTAGTTCTTTACCTGTATCTTCTTTTACGTACTTTTGCAAATAGATGTCATATTTAGTGGGCGATCTTTTAAACAGTTGTACCACTTTTTCGCACTTTTTTGAAGAAGGTCATCGTATCTAGGAATTAATTCAGCACTAGAAGGATCTGTTATTGTTACTGAAACTCCTTGTTCTCCTAAAGTATCATCCGTTGTGTCTTCGTCATCTGTATCTGAATCTGAATCAGGAGTTGTTGTTGGCATTATTGAGTCTTCTTCTCTCTTTTATATAAAACATCGATCACAGCTAATTGCAACCCATGTGCGTAGCAAAGTTGCTGATAGCACTTCATTAGCTTACCTACTTTGACCATGACACTTGCACCGTCAGTACTCATACCAATAATATCAGTATCTGAATCAAGTCCGAAGCTTTTTAAGCGGTTTTCTATTAGATTTATAGTATGTTCCGCAGTGCACGAACCGTGTATTCTAATCAAACCCAGATTAAAATGTTTTTCTTTGTGGTGTACATTTAGATTCAAATAACGGTGATTTTTTTGTGAAGTCCATTCATCAAAACTCAACGAAAATCTTTTTCCTTGTTTCTTAAGATATTCGAACTCAATTATCAAGTCGGCTTTAACGGTATTTGCAAAATTTAAAACTATAGATCTTATGGTGTTTGGTGAATTAGGAAGTTTAAATCCACTTTTCGAAAACAAATATCTCAAATCTGCCGATGTACAAAATAAACTGAGGGGCACACCATCTTTGCAGACCATTCTGGAAACCATCATCTCCATCGAGTTTTCTTTCTTAAAGTAACTGCCAATGTCAATTGTTTTAGACTTTTTCTTGGGTATTATATCTTCCTCAGAAACACTTTCAGCTAATACCGTTTTTGATGTGGATGGTTTAGGAGATGAGTCAGAGCCGGGACGTTTTAATTGGCTACTTTCAAAACTTAGATCAATACAATGCTTTGTTTGCAAATGTGTTTTTAAGCCTTTATAAGAACCTTTACTTATTTTTAGTATGTTAGAGCATAATGTGCATTCCGCGTTCACAGACTTATCCTTTGCTGCTTTTTTTAAAATAATTCCATACAGTTATTTCACTGTCCCTACTACAGGTTCCCTCATTCTTGCTTGGTTTCGAAAGTGACATGTTTTAAACTTTTACATTAATCATAAGCTAGCATACTATGTACGAGTAGGTGACTACCTGTAACAAAATACAAAACATAAATGTAATTAATAAATACGTGTAATCAACTATTTTTAAACGAAAACTTGTAATGAACTTGCCGTTAGATAGGCAAAAATGTCTATTTACTCACATTTGACGAAGCTGCGGGCTGCGGCAAAACAAAACACACATTTGTCGGCGAGCGAGTCACGTCACGAATGAAATTGAACTGAGCATGTAGCGACACGCTGGTCACGCTGCGGGGCGGGGGGGGGGAGGCGCGGTGCGACTCAGCGTCAAACGACTCGCACGCACACGCACAACATGTTTAAAGTGCCTACTCATACAATAGCGCAGGTATTTTACCAAAACATGCAATTACCGGATCCGGTGTATTGGTGCCGGATCCGGTAAGTGTATATTGACGCCGGATTCACCGGATTGCCGGATCCGGTTTTCCGGATTGCAATCCCTAGTCCAGAGGCGTGATCGGGCCGTTTTTTCTTTCGAAGATGAGGCTGAAAATGCGGTAACGATCAGTGGATCACGGTATCGCGAGATGTTAACAACTCAATTTTAATCATTGATGACATGGATATTACTGACATGTAGTTCCAACAATGTGGTGCCACTTGTCACACAGCCAATGAGACGATCAACTAATTGCAAACCAAATTTGCTGATAGTAAATATTACAAAATTCAGCTTTTAATTGGCCAGCCAGATCGTGTGATTTAGCACCACCGGATTAATTTTTGTGGGGCTATCTTAAGAACTGAGTCTATACGTAAAACTCAAAATCTGTGATATTATAGCCAAAATGGACATAACATTTTGCCAAAAATTGATAAAATATTTCAATGAAAGACGTTATTTCTTCCAGTTTTCATTTATAATTGCCCAACTTTTCTTTTTGTAATACAATAAAAATTTGAATCATGGTCATCACATTTTCTTTTATTTTGTTTTTAAAAACAAAGTTCATGTTGAAAGACCCTTTACCAAGGCAGAATAATGTCAATCCTTAATTTTGATATCAACATTATTTTCATTATTGATATGTGCCGCCTCGTATGTTCCTTATTTTGTGGTGATTTAAAAGGGGTTAAAAAAATTGAAATGTACATGGTGAAAATATCCAAAATCTTCAAGATTGAGTTTGAGTCAGAATTGATTTTTGTCCTGAACAGTTTATCAAAATTTTTGTGAGGGGGTCTTTCAAGAGATGAAGTATGACTGAGCCCCTTTTCTTTTTTAATTTTTGAGAAATCATCGCTAATGGATACTACAAATAGAAGTCAAATAATGTCCTTCAAACAAATTTATTCGACATACATTGTGGTCAAATAAGTGAAGTTAATATTTGTTTTTTGTAGATTTTGTAGTTTTTGAGCTTCAATTTTTTTGAGTGAATTTTCAATGAGTTCTGTCCTCGAGATTTCAAGATTTCTGATACAGGTGTTCTGCAGTCTTTTTTGTGACATGATTTAATTGAATGTCATTTCCAAAAAAAATATTAACCCAACTTCTTGAAATTGCTGAAGGGTTCTCAAAAAAAGCTTAAAAGTAGGTACTTTAGTTTTTAGTAGCGTTCACTCAAAGACTCAACTTCAACTTGAAAACAATAAAAGGAGTATGCATAGCTAAGTTTCTCAACTTCCCATGCTTCAAAACTATCACAATCATGAAAAAATAGTAGGAATTCAATCTTATTTTGTTGAATGATTGTTTGGGCTATTACCATCATCTATTGTGGATGTAATGATTTCCGACGTTTCGATAGACATCTTCTATCTTTATCAAGGAGAAAAGTAAGAAACTTTTTGCGAATTTTCAATTTTCAAAAAAGTCAATATGACAGAAGTCATGAAAGAAAAATGAACGATGTTATATACTCATCTGTGTTATGATAATCTTTTTAAGTTGAATCGAACTATCGGCGTCCAAACTTCTGGCAGATCTATAGATGGAGCACTTATAGAATCTGGTGTTATTTTCATAAATGCTGCTTCTTTGATTTTTCTTCTTGCAAGTTTTTCTTCTTTGAATATTATTGATGCTTTATCCCATTTTATACGATGATTCTCATCTACAGCATGTTGGACAAACCTGGATTTGTCGCTGTCTAGTACTCGTAGAAGCTTCTGATGTTCTTTTATTCGTACATTCAGAGGGCGTTTAGTTTCTCCGATGTAAGATCTTCCGCACT